>CABEEJ010002376.1:84013-113699 GCA_901482245.1 Timema douglasi
GAGTGGGTAAACCATCCAGTTTGTTTGTGTTAGCTAAAGATGGACTAACAAAAAATATTGTTCACGCTATGGCATTAAGAGATTGATATTGTTTGTTAGTGTTACTGTCGTAATTGATTAATTAATGATATATAATTTTAAGGAATAAATTATAATAACTTAAAAATAATGTTTGCCTTTTGTTATTTTTATATTCCCTCATCGTTCACAGCGCTCCATGCCTATTTCACGCATATACCACATTCTTACACACTTACAATAAGTAAGCTATTTTTTGTCTACACTAGAAATTACTTAAAAATTATTTATATGGCAAAACAACGTTTGCCGGGTCAGCTAGTTACTATATACTATTATTATCATTTTGAATATACATCAATTTGCATAATTATATGTCAATCTGTGTTGTGAGCTGCTGATTCAAAATCAGGTCCAACTAGTGTTTTTTTTACTAGCTTGAGGGATTTTATTTTAAAGTAAGCCTATTAAAAACAAAAAGTATTCAACTTTTGAGTCAATGAGTGTATGTATATATATTAAAGTGTTTCTTGATATTTTTGGAGAAAAAACAATTTGCATTTTATTAAAATTTGTTCTGATAGTAGACACCCCACAGTTATAAACCCAAGGAAGCCTAGATTTCTTGTTTTGTGTTTTAAAATAACTGTTGGTGTGTCTAATTCTCAATGGATGTGGAGATAGAGCTGTTTGAACCTGGTGTCATGCCACTGTAACAACAAATTTTCAACATCGTTTCTCTGTACACTTGGTGTGGGTGCGGTATGATCAACAATCATCTGTGTTACAAAATCGTCTTACACAGCCCATTTATCTAAAATTTCTGTAAATAAAAACGTTTATTACTATTGGAGCAGGTTCCCTTTGCTACAAGGAATGGTATGATCCTCCAGCATAACAGTAACTAAACCCATCTTTCCTTGAAGGATGGGTCAGCCGTAGTTGTCTTGTTCATTGGCCATCAAGGTCTTCAGATCTCACTCCCTTAGATTATGGTTGGTGGGGATGGATGAAAAACAAACACAAAGTCACTTATATATACCTCTAATAAAAGTTTTTTATGCGCCAGTTTCAAACAACTGTATCTCTGCATTCATTAAGAATCGAAAACATGTTTATATAAACTTTTTTACTCAAAATAATTAATACTGGAACCGCCCAAAATATTTGCTATTCCTCTTGAAACACCCCGTGTTTTTTTTTAGAGTACTAGAAGCCCAATAGTGTGACCCACAGGGAATTGATCGAATACAAGCTTTCAGAGGTAGTAAGAAAACACTTTTTATGTCAAAAATCTTCACTTATCTTGCCGATAGCACAAATCCCTGATCAATTCAGAAATGTTTTTGTTTTTAAAGTTTCAGGCAAAACAAATTAACAAAACAACTTTAGCGTTGAATAAGTTTACACACCTTAACTCAGTTGGTAGCATGTTTGCCTTCTGAGCTTAAGATCCCTGGTTTGATTCCTGGCATGGCTGAAAATTTATCATGGATATAAAATATGAGTTTACTCTTTCACATTGATAAAATGATGGCTGGGTCTGGATGGTGTGCCTGTCCTAGTCTTAAGATCGATTATAAGGCATATGAAGCTACAACAGGCCTAGCAAGCCGGTAGTGGAAAATATGTAATTTGAATAAAAAATTGACTCGGGCCACAAGTAGGAAATAGTAATCGATGTAAAGAAGATTTATTTTTTCAACAATGTTGGATATTCTTTGTAAATATAAAAACGGTACTTGCTAATTATTACTGCAATATACTAATACTTTCATAATATTAATACGCAAATGTTATTAAAAATTTTCTAAAATAACCCTCCATTTTTAATTTTAGTTTTCTACTTGTGTCAACTCACTGTAAACTGTGATATAGCTAAAAAAATTGGCAAGCATAAATTTATAGAGATGAAAGGCTTAGGTATAGTCTTAAACAACTTGGACATCACTCAGAAAATATTACATGTCATATAGAATAAATTTAATGCCATCAAGATATCTTAATTATTATTAATTGCACTAGCAAAACTGGAATGAGAACTGAAAAGTTACTCAGTCAACTAAAGTATACACAATGACTCTAGTATGTGCTTTAAGAAAAACTAGTGTTTGATTTGTGCCATACTAGCTAGAAAGATAAAGAATGGTTGAGAAGCCATATTAATGGAATTTTATAAATATGTATACATTTTTCACAAATTAAAATAGCACAAAACCAAAATAAGGAGAGTTTAATACATAATGTATATAAAAACGAAGAGTTGGTTATCTTTATAATAGCAAATTACTAATATTGGTAACATTTGGAGATCATCTAAAAAACTAAATCTGAATCACATTCATGTGACATAACTTTCTACAGGTGTAACAAAATCCTTTCTTCATAATTTGTTGTGCTGGTGGTGTTTTCATTTAGAACACTTTAATAATCTAAAATGAACTGTTGTAGTTTCATTTTTGTTGGTTATTAAATTAACACATTTGACACATTTGTAAATAACATTTCTCTCTCCCAACTGAGCTATATGACTACACAAAGCTGAGTGCCACGCCTAGTCGAGAGACAACTCAACATGGCGGGATGATGTTACAAATTGCCATCATAACTTTATTTCAAGTACTATACAATGTTACATTTATATAATAATATATTACTTTTGATATACAACATGAACAATGTTTTAGAAGCTGTATTAGTAAATGTAGTGACCATTACACGCTTCTTGTTTTGCTATATCTCTATCCTATCATACAATCTCTATTCAAATTCATCTAAAACCTCGTAACATTTTGTGTGACTCAGATTTAATGCATGCAGTATTGTTTCCTACAGAGATGATATATTATTCCTCCAGACATATGGTGTCTGGTGGAATAGCAACAAAATGTACAAATGTGATTTTGTGAGGGCGAAATTCTGAAAAGCAATCACAATTAAACTTAACGTGTGCTCCTTGATGAAGATGACTGTTATTGCATGCTGGCCTTACAAAACTGCATGACTATCAGGATCATTTAAATCATACAGACTTCTCTCAAACAACACTTTTTCCATGTGCATCAGCTCTGGTCAGTTTTATGTGTCCTCGTGCTGAGCTTACGTGTTTGAAAATGAACAAATCAAAGTCAACCTGCATTAGCAAATTTAGACCTTTCAAAGTTAAACATTTTAAGTCTCTGAAATAGCTTCCTACTCTTCACTCGATGCTCTATCTTTACCAAAACCAAATTCCTTTGGGATTAAACCTGATCATGAAGGGATTATACAGCACAGACTTGGTATGTGCGGAGCAATATCTAGCAGTTAATTCAAGTTGTCTCTGTTCCCATTTTCTTGGATTTAAGCTTCATTTTAACTTCACGTATTATTTTAATAATTCCAGATAAATGAATGTAATTGGAATTGATGTTTGATTCCTCTTGTATTAACAAAACATCATCACGATTGTTTTCTATCATGTCTATAAATCTTAGTTGCCCAATGCTAGTTAATTGCTTTATGGAGTATTTCTGCTTGAACAATATCATTTTCGAAAAACCTTCACATTCATTTAATGTGATGTCATCATTTCTCTTATTATATTTTGTGCCTCTAAGGAACTTGCAATAATTACAAGTAATCCAAAGCATCTTGAATAAAAGTGCTTTGCTTTACAATTATTGTCCCATCCTTTAAACATTCAAAATCACTCACAATTTTCATCAAGTGTGCTACATCAACACTTATAAAAATTTCAGGTAGTATTGTTGGGTATGTGGAAAGGACCTTGCTACAGTTATCAACATAGTCCTTTGTGGACGAGCAAATTGTGAAAGCTCGCATTACTGGCCTATCAAAGCAAGAGAAAAATCTGTCACAACAATACTAGATTTCCTAGCTCCTTTTCGTTGCCAATTTGTCAGCCATCATTTATTTTATGGAATATTATACTTTAGTGAAATTATTTGTAGCACTGGAAAAGAGGGTTCTTGAATAGTCTGAAGAACAGTTTGATACAATAAAGCAGGTTTCTTTTTAAAAGTAGTTGATCATGGGTACTTTGGGTGGTGTGTTAAAGTGGAGGTCTCTTTTTGGCAATATTTAAATATTTATACTCGTGCTAGGGGGAGTAATAATGGGCATGAAATGAATTTCTCCTTCCACAAAAATAAAATTGGTTCCGAGTCATACATTTTCTTTCACTCTCCTTCCTGATTTACTTGATGTAATCTATGTAGTTTTGGGAGCTGATTTGGTTCAAAATATTCATCCCCTATCAATTGGCCAGCCAGGTCTCTACTTAAAGCAACAGGTACCTTACATTGAGTCATTTAGAAATTTTCTCACAAGGAAATCTAGACACTGGTTGCTTGATAGATGTTTTGTGTTACACATTTTGGTCAAAATCAAACATGTTTAAGCTTAAAATATATTTGAAAGGACCTTCATAAGAGATCCTAAAAACTATTTTGGCTCCACACTTTTTGCAAAAGCCCTTCGCCATAAACATAATAGATGTAGTTTTGGTTTATATTTGCTTTTCTAAAAATCTAGATAAATGATGTATTACTTTGTTTCCAAATACAATTAGAAATAACGCGTGTCCTCCTATATGGCGATTCAATTCTGTGTGTACTAGAATGATGTAGAGGTCTATCCTCTTTTCGTTGGCACTGTAGGAGTGGGGTTGCAAATTACTCCAAATATATTCTTCGAGTACAACCTCATATACTTCATTGCCAGCTGGTGTTTTTCAACGTCTAAAAAGTCTGTGTCCTCTTCAGAAAATTCCTCATCACACTTATTGGGTCCTATAAAATAAAATGTGGATGCAAACAATTATTACAATTTTTATAAACATTTTCACTAAAACATCTTAACACGTTTTAGTAGAGATTCTGTTTTACCCGACAAACAAGTGCCAACGTTATAGCGAAAAATAAAATACTTATCATTTTTATTATATTTACATCTAAACATTATAATAACCATAAATTTTCTCCAGCAACGATGGGCACATGGGCTAAATGTCAAGCTCATTTAGTAAGATTTACCGGTGACAGGAGTTAGAATCCTATGTGGATGTACTGAGTGATTTTTTCTTAAAGTGTTTCCTAATTTCCCTCTACACAAATGTGGGTAATTGTCTTCTAAATTCTACCTTACTCAACAGCATTGTAGTTAAATGCTTATATTAAAGACGGCTAGTGAGAGGTGGTGATGGAAAAAAGAGAAAATAAACTATAGCATATTATAAGCATAACACATTAAAAAATAATCTTTGCTGTAAAGTGTTTGCAGCACTATAAATTTTAATTAGGAAAAAAAAAGGACAATTATAAAATACAATAACGTAAATACATTTTTAAAACATGTAAAAAATTTGACCAATTTTAATTTTACAAATTTTGTTAAGGCTCTTATTTTAGTGCTATATTATTCTATGATAAAATCTATGATAAACTATGGCATAATTGGTTGAAAGAAACCGTACTTAAATTTTGATGTAATTGAACTTGGTTTGATACAAAAAATTTTCTTCTGAGAAATCACATTTTCACAAAACATATATATTATTCGTCTTAGTTATGATATCTGTAATGTTTAAAAAATATAACTCCTTTTCTTAATTTTAGTTTTTAAAAGTAACACTAGAAGTTCACATCTATGAACCATACAAAACATTTAATTTAGGAACAAAAATATTTAAAATAAATTTTGAAATTACAATTTTAATAAAATAAATTGTCCATTTGTTATAAAAAGTGCTATTAAAATATATATACTTTTCCAATAAACATAGTTAAGTTTGGTTGATCTGAATTTATCTTATCATTTAAATTGAGTTTAAAAATCCCAAAATCCAACATGGGAGCCTTTGCTTAGTACACCAATGCTTTACCACTGTGTTACCCAGGAGTGCTCAGGGTCATCCATCACTCGCAGGCTAAGGCTGAGAATGTGATGGACGTTTGGAATCGTTGGCTACTTAGAACTATTAGAACTACAGTGATGTACAGTGCTTGCCAAAAATAACAGGACACCCTTCAAAAGTTAATGATTCGAATGTGTTATTAAATTTTGATATAATCTTCTAGTTATTGTTTTACACAAAAAGAATTATAGAAATACTATATTTTTAAAAGATAAAAATTAGTAGTATCTAAATGGTGAGTCTAATGTCAATGTAATTTGGTAATAAGGTAGACTTTTGATACCACCTTTCTCGATCACACTAGTTATCAGTGAAAAAATGTATTACATTCGTGGTAAGGCTCTTATTTTTTCTGAAAAACTATTGAAAAAAGGAGAAAACATAATTTTAAAGCGAATTTAATTTTTTTTTTGAATTAGGCACCATTGAATCAGCTGAGGTATTTTTACTACCTTGAAGGTTTGTTAGCACTGTAGAACAAAATAATGTAGCAAACAGCTGTTGTTTCTTATCGAGATATTTGAGGATGTGTGTGGCTAAAATTTTGCTCTATAGTTTGTGTGACATTGTATGAATAATGGGACATAAAGTGGCAGATAATTGGCATGCATAAAGCAGGTAGATCCTACCATGATATAGAAAATTCAGTGGGAGCGTCAAAAACTTGTGTGGGACAGTGAAAAATTTTCCAAGACTGAGACTGTCGATGAACAACCCAAGTCAGACAACCCTAAAAAAAACTTCCCCAAGGGAGGAGAGGAAACTTGTAAATATTAGTAAGAACTATATAAAAAAGATAGTCTTAGTGATATTTTGAGTAAATTTAGGGCTGACAGAGGTCCTGATATCAGTATCATGACTGAATCACGTCGACTTAATGATGTGCCCTACGAAAACCGCTGTTAACTGATGATCAGAGGAAGCAAAGAGTTCAATGGTGTTCAGAAAGCCTTGGATGGGACCAGTCTGCTTGGCAACAAGTTGTCTTCAGTGACGAGAGTCGATTAGAGCTTTTCCCCTGCTGCAAAGTCAGAGTTTGTCAAACTCACACAGAGAAATTCCTTCTTGCATGTGTGGCCCCTGCTGTCCAGCGGGGCAGCGATGTGATGATATGGGGTTGCATCACCTCAGAAGGTCCCGGCGAATGCCAAATTGTTGAGAGAACTATCAAAAGCGTTCGATATTATCAAGCTTTAGAAAATGTGATGCTCCCCTCAGTATACAACCTGCTAGGAAATAATTAAATCTTCCAACAGGATAATGCTTCAGTTCACAAATTGAGGGTCACCAAAACACGGCTGGAAAAACAGATTGAGGATTCGCCATGGCCTGCAGGGAGTCCAGACCTGAACTCAATAGAAAAGGTTTGGAACACCATGGGGTACAAACTGATGAAGAAAAAACCCCAGAACAAGGAGGAACTCAAATTACATGTCTTTAGCCTGTGGCGTCAGGTTACCAAGGAGGGGTGTAACAATCTAATAAATTCCATGCCGAAGCGTGTAAGAGACTGCAAACGTAATAAAGGTGGGCCCATTGACTAATAAAGAACACTAGAATACTCTAAAATTATTTCCAACCAATAATCGTAATATTGATCTAATAAATACCTGATAATTTTGATGTTATGATTTTTTCGCAAGGTTTCTTTATATTTATGGTAAGCACTGTACATACAGATTAAAATGTACATTTTGTTTACTCTTAAAGGTAGAAAGCTTACCTTTTTATTATTCAAATATGATTGAGCCATAATGAAGCCCATCAAGGGAAGACTGTAAGCTTTCACTGTAAAACCTAAAAGGAAGCAAATTACAGTATGACGTTAACTTATAAACTGCATAATAGTGTAGCCCGTCAGGTAAGTTTGCTACCTTTCATGGTAAATAGTGTGTACATGAATGACACTATACAAATTTGATGAAATTAATCGTTTGGTGTGGATATGGCCATACATTAATGCCTAACTGTGGGGCCTTATAAACAAAGGGACCAGTCGTGTAATGGCAAGTGAATTCAATTTGTTTTCAGATGACAAATTTTGTTTCATTCACTAAGATACAAGTCTCTTCTAACAACTAGTGATTATTGAACTACGGTTAAATGATGACAGAGGCTTTGTTTGGTTTTATATTGACAACTTGAATTATATTATTGTGTGTTTTGTTATATTAGTAACAGATTTTTTAAATACGTGTTTTATTTTATGTCTGTATGAGTATTTGTCACTAAAATCTTGTCAAGCAACAAGTGAGTAGTGTAGACACAACAAGTGACTAATTTAGTCGAGAAGAGTGGATAAAAGTTGTAAATTCTGTTTTACAAAGATGTTTTGTTTACTAGTTGCTTGTCACACAATAATAATGTTAGTTGTCAAATGTGCTGATTGTTATGAGTAATGGCTATGGCTTTATTTCCTCATAAAGCGAAAAGAGGTTTTCCTTATAGAGATACAAAGATCATATATAATAAGAAAGGCTAGAATGTTTATGAAATATCATATATTTATAACCTTTCTGATAACAAAAAAAGTCTTGATTTGCATCAGCATCTGTCTTCAGCAATTTAATAATAATAATAATAATAATAATAATAATAATAAATCATAATTTTATATTATATATTTTTTAACAGGCTATATGGTATCAAAGTATTTAAATTAGCTTTAGTCAATGTAGTACAAATTTTATAAACCCATAATTATATTTTAGAACATATTTTAACTTATCAGATGGTTTATTAACATTTTTAATGGGAAAATGTTACTGAGCCATAGACATCCAAAGCTTAATATTAATATTGTATTGTTTGGTTCTTTTAACAATTATCAAACAATTAAAAAGTTAAGTTTGGTAGGAATTGGTTAAGGGACTGATTTACATTTGTGAACCATGTCATCACATTAGAAGTACCCTGGCAGAAAAAAAATCACACTGGTATGTTGTTCAGGAATGCAATAAATGTTTCATGTTATCATAACAAATGAATAAATGTCAAACCTAAACTAAAACACTATAGGTTTGACTTATTCTTAAACATTCTGGTAAATGATAACCCAAAATACTAGCCATATTACATAAAGGTCCTAGAATAAAGTGCCGTGACAAATTACACAAAATATGTCCCACATGAAATACCGGTGATAGTTAAAAAAGAGAGTTAATTTGTAAAAAAAAGGATAACTCAAGTTTATTATCTGATAAGAGTAAACAGCGATCCACCCACCAACTACACTCCTTTCTTCTGTTATCCTAGCTTAAAGATCATATGATGTATTCTACCGTTGATGTATGCAGTTTAATTAAGTGGCTGTGTAATCTAAGATTGATGGGGCATGTATACAAGGAATGGGTGGTAAAAATGTTTTGTTGGTAGAGTAGAAAACCATCATCCCACAATCCTTCCTGTTATTCGTCTTTAAAGGAAATGTACCTGTATTTGCTTTGAGAGAGAGTGTAAAATCATTAATAAAACCGACCTTTACTACTACACACATCCAGAATTCATACCCAAACCCCCTCTTGTCACCAGCAAATCAGACTAAAGAGCTTGATACCCACCACATGCCCAATGATACAGGTGTGACTCATATTGATAAGTATAAACGAGCTAAGACACAAAACTGAACAGTTATTAAAATAGAGATAAAATTATTCAAATGAGGCCTTTTAAGTTGGTTCGTGATCAAATACATTTGGAGTACAATAAAATATTCCTCTATTTACAGATTTTTGAGGGAATATGCAGGCAAAAATTGTTTCTTAACTGAAATGTCAATTAGATATATAAAAAGTATAAATTATTTAGCCACCGGACAGTCACTATGAAACATCATAATGGTTGTGTTGTCAGATTAACAAAATACATTTTGCATCATTTGCTTCTTTAAGTAATATCAAGGGCACAGTTGTGTGGCAATATCAAAACAAAAGTTCAACCAAATCAAAATACTTTAAAATATAAATAACTAATTACTAAAGATGAACAAAATAAAAAAAAAATAAACAATTTCAATTGATTGTGTCACATTTTATAGAATCAGGATAGCTTGCTAGAACATTATTATTAATTCTACGATATCTTTTTCCAGTACACAATTAGTGATAAAAATATTAATTATGAGTATTTTTTTTTAAAATTCCAAAGTTCTTGAAATATTGTTTTTTTTTTTAAATATGACTAAATATGTATTTTCTACAAAAGAATCCAATAAATTATATGAATATGTAATATTAGCATTGCACTTAAAAATGTATTCATCTATTGTTAAAAATATTCAAATACTATCATATTATATAAGCATAACACTAACCTTCTAACTGAAAGTGACTAGAAACACTTTAATGAAACTAATGTTGATAGCGATTGCACCTCACTAACATATATCAAGCGTTGCCTGAGATTTGTTTTTGTAACTCATCACCAACGCTACCACAGATAGGTTTGGATGGTACTGTTATTGACCCATTTGGTCATAAAATTATATGCTTTTCTTTAATTATATAATAAAGGAAATTGATAAAACTAAAGACAAAGGAAAAATCAACTACTAAGAGTAAATTTGATGGAGAAAGCCCACCTAGGGCAAGAGGAAAAAATGTGGGAAGAATCCAATGCACAAAGGTGACATCTTCTTCCTTTCTTCTGTCTTCTATAGTAGAAGTAGTCTCTCTCTCTTCCCCACACACACATAAATAGAATATTACTTTGGCATTGTTGCCTTTATCAAACACAAAGAAGAAGAGAGTACAAATAACACAAACAATGGATTACTCCATTTTGAATTTAAAGAAAAACTGCTAGAAACAAATTGTGCCAACTGTTTTTGGGAGTAAAGATAAATTCCTTGGATATGGTTAGTATTTATATAGACCTATTTAAATTGAATAAAAAAGTAATAGTAATAATAAATAATAATATAAATAATCATAATAAAATTAAAGAATATTTGAAAATAATAATAATAATTTGAAAATTTGGAAAAAAGTTAATCTTATAGAATGAAAGAAACTATCTTCTGTTGAGGCCTGGTGGTAATCTTGATTTGGTAATCCATTGGTGGGCCAGTTCCCACTGTCTAAGTTGAAAACTGTTGCACTGTTTGGGAAATGCTCTTAATATTTTGGTGATGTAGCAGGTTTGAAAGTCCTGGTTGTGGGTACCGGCATGGATGGGTACAGGCTTGTCCAGATCTTTGTGGTTTGTGTCAAAACGATGATTGTTCATACGCTGTCTGAGAGAACCTGTAGTGAGGCCTATATATTCTGCATCACATGATTTGCACTGTGGTTGATATATCAAGTTATTGGTTTTGCAATTGGGGTTGCTACTGCAGGGGTATTAACCTTTGTAGTCGGTTTTTCTTCTCAGATTCTCTTTGTATCAGGAAGTTTGGGATGGAATAGAATATTTTTATTTTATTTAGCACCACGTCTTACTATTCGTTTGGGTTATACGCTTAAGTACTAATTACGCTAATGGACTAGGAATTGGGAAGGTTGAATTGAGAAGAAGTGAACCCGAGTTTGCGTGTAAAGAGAGTGGAAAGCCATTTAGGGAAAACCAAGACCAAGATTTGAACCTCAATCTCCCCGTCCTCACCAGTCGAGCCCAACAAGAATAGTGTGTTAGCTAACTACACCACTGAGGTGGGCAACTAGAATATTGTGGAGATTAGGTGGCCGTTTGAAAGTGACTCTTGGGGGTGAACTAAGAAGGTTTTAGGTCTGAGTGAAACTGGTTAGGAATTTTTAACCACATTTAAGGATGGGGTTGATACGTTGTAGACCAGGATGGTATTTTCCTTTTACTTTAGTTTTATCAATTTCCTTTATTATATAATAATTTAGCCATTGGGCCACCTCATTTTTAAACATGCTTTCCTTTAAGTGATACCTTCTTTGGGTGGAACTTTTAGTCTTCTTCATATCTAGAATTATACATTAATATGGAGAAAACAAAGGGTAAGTGGAACTGACTAGCTTTCGTCCTAACAAACCAATAAGTCAGAAAAAATATTTTTCAAGTAAAATTATGGACCTCCCAATATTTTGAGAGGCTCAAAGACATGGTCCTTGCAAGAAACAGCAGCTGTCCATGTTTAGAGCCGTATTGTTGGCACATTCAATCCGAAATATAATATTGAGATAGACTAAACCAAATATGATGGCTTGTAATAAATAAGACATTTGTGAAATACTAGCAATTCTGGAGTGTGGTGAACTTTAAATAAATCAACATGTTTAGTTGTTTTTTCTATGTGATTTTAAATTAGTTTCACTGCCGACTTACATATCGATGCAAGTCAATATTTTAAAATATTTATTTTATTAGATGGAGTTCGTAGGTTTGCCCAGTGTCAGGTGGGGGACGGTAACAGCCTCTGCTGTCTCTTCTGGAATGATGAAATACTTAAGATACATATAAAGGTTGCAGTTTTTGATTAAGTCTTCAAGAAAGCATAAGGGTATGTCACAGCAACCATTAGTGACAAAGGAAAAGATTCAGCCTTTGTCTTCAAATCTCTAGGCTAATAGGAACCATAAATTTAATATTGATGAATTTGAATTAATAATTAAAAAAGTACACCTTAACATAAAAATCACTATCCTAAAAATTTGAAATCAATGACAAATTGATTGTAGAAAAAAAGTTTTTTTAAGTGCTCAGTTGAGATACAAAACATGTGCACCTCAGATGTAAACTAACAAAATAATGTAGACAAGGACTGTGACGTTTGTGTAGTCTTAACAGAGGATCCACTTAGCAAATAAAGAATAGAAATCAACTCATCAGCAGTATTATGCGTGCTTAGCTAGGAGGTGGTCTCACTCATCTAGGAGAAATTACAGAAGCAATGATAAACTTACCATAAATGAGTAGCCGGACCAATCCTAAGTATTAAAACATGATTTTTGTGATAGACCTAGTTTATGTATGTCAAGTTAATTATTGGAAAAAATGTTATAATAAATCAAAATTCTAGTGAACTATAAAGATTTAGTGTCTCATACTTTTAAAATTTCAAGTCTTATAGAAATACTAACACATTTTAGTAAGGATACATATTAATGCTTTGGAACATAAGAAAACTAACAAAAATAAATAAATAGGACCAAAACATTGTTCCTACTTCAAGTTTTTCAACGCATATTGGGCTAACTTTTAAACTCAGGTTTTCTAAAGGTAACAGAATACAGTGTGTTCAAGTTGGCCTGCCTTAATAAATATCTCTAAAATGCCTCATTTTAGAGCACAAATGTTCATTTTCAGACACATATGAGTACAAATGGAGCATTGAAAAAATAAAAAATAAAATAGTTTTTGGCAATGTGGCTTTTCTAGTAAGGTCAGATTGTTTGGCGATCTTAAGTCCCAACACTGGAAACAGCGATGCGCTCGCTCGCAATCTTACGGCCCAGCCCAAGTGTCTGTCCACTTGAAACATCGTCCCATGCATGATTACAAACCCACAGCAGGAAGAAAATATGTTAGAGTTGAGAATTAATAAATATTCCATGACTTTTTCAGGTATTTGGGAACTGTATGTACATCTCTTTTTAGTTTACTAACTGTTTGTCATGGTTTAATATGATCCATAATAATTATAGATGTTATCTTAACACAAGAGGGCATTCCCTAAAGATTGAGTTAACCCATTATTTTTTTTAATGGAGCTGAAACTAAACAATGTACTCAAACCAAAATAATATTTTAACTTTTCTTGAAACAGAAAAAGAGGAATAGTTGTGAACAGTTTTGTATAGGTATTCCAAAACATTTAAAACAAAAAAGGCCTTCCCTTAACCTTAATTTGTAACTAAATTTATTTATTAAGTTATTTACCTAAATAATTAACGTATAGTTAGAATTTAGACCTTTTTCTATCTCATATAATTCTTGAATTCTATACTTCTTATACAATTTTTCAAACAAATAAATTAAAATAAGTAGGATCCTCAAAGCCCATAATACTATAGGAAATACTTAAAAACATAAATAAACCACCTATCATATTTACTAGTGAAGTATAAATTTCACTATTGTTAAAAAATTGTCATTACAAACTCCCTTGACAAATTTGCCACTAGTATCAAATGTTGGCCTACGATGTCTAGAATCCTGCCACAATCACCACAAACAGTATCCTGTCAGTCACCACAGCTAGTATCCTGCCACAATACAAGATGTCTCACCATGCTCATCATCTCGCAGACGAGAAACGCGCCTATGGTAGCTTCTTCGTGATTGTCCTGAATGTCGACATTGATGACATGCACGGAGGTATTGTCCGTGGGTGTGCGGCTTTCCAATGCTACAAACACAACAAAGATTTACAACATTTAGTTTACATTCAAAGCCATTTAAATGTATAGATTAAAAGATAAAACTAATTTTTAAGGTGGAGGTTTCAACACACGCCTATGAATTACTTAATACACAGGTGTAGCAATGAGGTAGATAAGAAAAATGCATCAACATTTACCTGTGAGGAAGAATGAAAACTGAGAACGCTACCTTAATTAAATTCAATTGGTGTAGAATCATGGTTTCTTAAGCTACAGTGTAATACAATATACAATCAAACAATTGCCAGGGATAGTCAGTTTATTTCAAATGCCTTAGTACCGTTCAGGTTATACGCATACATTAATTGTGTTAATGGGACCGGGGCAAGGAAGGTAGAAAATGTACTTGTATTTGTGTGAGAACCATTTAATAACCCTCAGTAGAGCGCAGATGAGAGAGACACGTTAGACGATGCAGCCACACATGTGGGTGTAAATTACTTTAGACACTATGTAACTGTTTTTATTCAAATATAATTAACTCGATCAATTTGAACCAAATGTCAAAAATGATTATTTAATTGCTACATATAATAACACTAATAGCACAGATAACAACAAAACATATTTATAAAACAATTTGAAATAATGAAAATTTTTGTAAAATAAAGTGACCTCAATAACAAATAATTGACCAAAGGCATAAAAAAAAGCTTTTCTTTAACATAAATTAAGAAATTGTTATCTGCATGTAAATAAAACTTGAACATTTTTAAAAATCCCCTATCAAATTTGGCCGTGTAAGATTAAATGAAAGAGGATGAGGCAGTAGGCTAAAGTAATTTGGCCTTAACATTGAAACCAAATGTCATTTGGATCAAAGATTCATTTCACCAAAAGTCAGTTTGCCTGAAAATTAACTTTGCTTAAAGTCATTTGACTTAATATATAAAGTTAAAACTTCAGAAAATACATATTGTTAGTTGTTTCATTTAATTATAGATAGCACAAGTGATGCGAGCAACTTACTAGTTTACTTTATGGCATTAGAAACTTCAAAGTTAATTGCTGCACTTACAAAAGTACTCCACCTATGTAATGTTATCCTGTCGTCTGTGTCTAGGTCTACCCATTGGGTTTACAAGTCAATACCCTTTAAAAGGTTCTAGATTCTCTCATTCACGCTGAATGTGCTACCCACCGTAATCTACGAGACTCGACTATCCTAAAATGTCTTGTGTTAAGTAAAAGGTATGTAGCTCATCAGTATGTAACCTTATCCCCTCCCCAGTAGCTTCATCCATATTTGGACCAAATATCTTCCTAAGCACCTTTTTGAACTCACTAAATTTTATCCCACCGTGTGCGGTAAAAGACCCCACTTCAGACCCATATTGTTTTGTATATTCTGAGTTTTATATTCCTTTGGAGCAGGTGAACTAGTGTTACCATAGCTCTATAAACATTGACATTCTTGAATTATCAACATTTGTCCTTGCTTCTCACTAAGATCGATTAATTTAGTAAATATAGCTATACCATAAGATACCTTTTTCGTAGTAATTCTAGGAGCACCACTAAAGCCATGTTAACTTTTCTGTCCAAGTGTGTTACCATCCTCATCCTATTCTGTAAGAGGATAACCCGAACAGCTACTAGGACAGTGTTCTGTACGAGTGTGTTACTATCCTCATCCTATTCTGTAAGAGGATAACCCGAACAGCTACTAGGACAGTGTTCTGTACGAGTGTGTGTTACCATCCTCATCCTATTCTGTAAGAGGATAACCCGAACAGGTACTAGGACAGTGTTCTGTACGAGTGTGTTTTACCATCCTCATCCTATTCTGTAAGAGGATAACCCGAACAGGTACTAGGACAGTGTTCTGTACGAGTGTGTTTTACCATCCTCATCCTATTCTGTAAGAGGATAACCCGAACAGGTACTAGGACAGTGTTCTGTACGAGTGTGTGTTACCATCCTCATCCTATTCTGTAAGAGGATAACCCGAACAGCTACTAGGACAGTGTTCTGTACGAGTGTGTGTTACCATCCTCATCCTATTATGTAAGAGGATAACCCGAACAGGTACTAGGACAGTGTTCTGTACGAGTGTGTGTTACCATCCTCATCCTATTCTGTAAGAGGATAAACCGAACAACTACTAGGACAGTGTTCTGTACGAGTGTGTGTTACCATCCTCATCCTATTCTGTAAGAGGATAACCCGAACAGCTACTAGGACAGTGTTCTGTCCAAGTGTGTTACTATCCTCATCCTATTCTGTAAGAGGATAACCCGAACAGGTACTAGTACAGTGCTCTCCCAGAGTTTTTTTCCCCAACTGGGTGGCATTATTAAGCAGCCGGGCATGGACAGTGGAATATTTAGCAATAGTTGATGATTTGTTCAACAAATATTGATTTTTGCCAGATGGTCAATTAAATCATCCAGGCCCAGCCACAAGGCCCTGAGGAGAACACTCTGAGTCAGAGTGAAAAACAAACAAACTTAGAGACCGTCAACACTTGGGATCGATGGATTTATGGGGCAGGGGTGGGAGTTAACAATGGGCTATTATTTTCAACTTTAGTTTTTTATCACAAAAAATATTATAGATTTAGGCCTTTGATAGCAAAGTAGTTAAGTATTCATATTCAGACAAATTATATAAAGGATTCAAACAATAAGCCCCTGAGTTGTGGTAAAATAGCTGTTATGAATAATGTCTTAGCACCCTAAGCCTTTAATTTATTTAAACAACAGTTTAACCATAAATATATGACACAATGTAAATAAAGCGTACTCCCCACCCCTCCCCTTCTGTGTTATGAGCACAGTGACAAATATATTTAGATGCTTTTATAATCATAAGCAAAGAATTAATGTAGGTAGTTGTTGTTTGTTATTAATAAGTTTCATTTGTGGTAAGCTATCAACTATTTTTTCTGGTTTCCATATTTGGGGTGAGTTCAATATCAATAAATGTTCCCTGAACCATTAAATGAAAACTTAGTGGCTCAAACTTCTCTACAATATTTGAATTGCACATGTGCTAGCACTTTTTGGCTTCAATGTGTGATCACCAGAACCAAAGAGAAGACAGACCCATATATACCTTAGAACTAAGTCAGTAGTAACTTCAGAGGCAGATACAGGTATTTAAAAACAATAGTTTAATTAAATATAACACACAACCAGGCAAAAATACAGCATTTTAACTATTTAAAAGAACGTTTGTTCAATTCTGAAGAGATATTAAAAACTCTTAACAGACGTAGTTACTTTAATTACAGTTATGTAGGCTATTTAAAAATTGACCATGTACAGTGATTCAGATAAGTGGCATAAGGTAAACAAAGGTTGTTGGGCGAGTTGAGACAGGAGGGAAAGGGAGAATTTATGTGACTGGCTTGGTGAATCCTGAAGATGCAGCTTGCATTAAATCTGCAATCAACATTTGTGAGAGGAGGAGTTGCACAATGAACACAGGCACTCTTTGGAACAATTCCTAAGACCATCTTCAAGCTTGAAATGTGAGGTTTACAATCTCAGAATCTTTGTAGCTGTTTCAAAAATAATCAAATATTACTGTGCCATGTAGAGCAGGCAGAGCAATTGTAGAGAGATTTCAGAACATATTTAAAATGAGTGCAAACTTGAGTGTTTTGTAAAGAATCAACCAAGTTCTTCATGGGGGGAAATATTGTAATAAGAACCTCCATCAGTATTATACATATTTTTTCCAGTTTTTATGCATATAAATCCAAAGTTTCTACTTATAACCAGGGCCCACATTTTTGTGACTTGTCATCTTTTTTGGTACACCAATAACAATGCTCTTTTGCACTTATACTCTGTTGTAGAAATTTATATTTTATTCGCCATTCATTGCCATTTCTGATATTTAGTTAATATTTTCCTGCTTTGAAAATTCATCAATAATCAAACATACATTTGCTGTACTAACAAGATGATGTATAAGTCATTCACGAGCTAAGTTTACCTGAATGACAGCTCGAAATGTTACTAGAAGTAATCCCTAATATATCACTACGCCAACAGCTGACATCTATCACTTTGGATGAATGTAATGAAAACAGATGGTAATATATTAATGTGATAGTTAACCACAGTAATTTAGGCCAATATTATTTATATATTTATTTGAGGTCGGATACAAAGTTTATTTATAGTTTTATTCCACTTAAAAAAATATTAACACCCCTTTCACAAAAACCTCAAACGAACATTCAAAATGGCGACTGACGAATTTAAACCATATGATTGAACATAACGGTAAACAAGTTTTTTTACAATGATGCGGACATGCAGTTGACGAAAATATTTTATTCAATTAAATATTTCAAAATATGATAAAATAATTATAAAATCATTTATTGTATGTAAGAAAAATGACAAGAATTTTCTCTTTTATAAGTAAATACGATGCCTGTATTAAAAGGTATTGATGTGTGCACTATATTAAACATAATCAATATCGTTCCAAATCGAAAAATAAGTACTTTTAATTATGTTTAAAAGACGGTGACCTGGCGGTCTAGGGGTAAGGTGTCAGACTTCTATGCTGGCGGCCGAGGTTCAATCCTCGGTCCCGGGAAAGATTTATCTAATTACCAAACCCTTCCTTCACCTCTGACAAGACATCTTGTGAATGTGAGGAATGCCAGGACTTACACATTAGCGTAAGTGCGTATAGCCCGAATGGGTAGTAAGACACGGTGCTAATAATAATAATTATGTTTAAAATATTGTTTCAAGTTGGATAAAAAGAAATTATTAAAAAAAATGAAATAGTATGAGAAAACTTAAGTTTACGTTATTTTAAATGTAATATATAACAGGTAATTAAAGATCTTTATATTTATAACAAAATTATGATCTTTTACAAGTGTTGGCAACCCAAAACCTAAACACATAATTTTCGAACTGTCATCCAGGTAAAAACCTACCATGAACAAACTCTAAAGTCACCAATATGCACACACACAACAGCAGTACTTATTGAACACTAAAATCTAGGTGTGGCGTTCTTATCCTTGTTTGAAAAGCATGATTAAGCTTATTTATAGTTTTAATAGAAAAATAAAATAATGTCAGTAAGTCTTTAACCCTTTGAGTGCCAAGAGAAATGACAAAAAAATGTGCTAAAAGTACCAAGCTATTTTGCTGAAAAATACAGGATTTTGCTTAAACTTTAATAACTCATTAGTATTTGAACTTCTTGCAATTAAATTTGTACATAAGCTTGCTAACATGCTTGCGAATCTGATTATATAATTATACTTATACTTTGTTAATTTTTAAATATAATTAAAAAAATCACTAGCCAAGAGCAAAAAAATTTATTTTACTGTTTTATTTAACATTAATTTTTAAGCATTGAAAATATAAATAGCTTGAAATAGAATAAATCCCTGAAAATAAAATATAAAAACCGAGTAAATAACAGAATATACAAAAAAAAACCTTTAGATTTTACGCTAAAATTGGGTTATGCATAGCAGCTGTTTCAGTGACCATCAACTTTAGCAGGGTTATAGTATAAATAAAGTCTAAATAAATAATTGTCTTGGAGTCAGAAGGGGAGAGGACTTCAAACCTGGTACTTTTGCACAAATATGAAGAGGTTGGGATGGATTATCCTGATCTTCAAGATTTATTTCATCCCTTTAGGAACCACTAATATTCACACTCGTGTTACCAATGTCAGCTGCTACTTCTACTTGTTTCGATCTTTCACTTTCACTAAAATATAATTCCTGTTCAGTTTCATTATTTACAAATTCAGAATCACTGCTTTCATAATCACTAACAAACTGATCACTCTCGCTTGAGATATAGATAAATATTGCAAGTATTTCTGTGTCTTGAATCACAGCTTTTCTCTTAGTAGCCATGTTTACAAACAAGGCCAAGAACAATCATAGCAGATGCTTTTTGTGCATCTTCCACAATTTCCGGTGCTTTTGATCCAATTTTTTAATCTCTATGGATGTTCTTCTCTTTTCTGATGCTTTCTTTCTCATAGAGCTTAGCTGCTTCTTTGAAGCGTTAATGTCCCTGCATTGCATGCATAAGTGACTTAGGAATGTTTAGATTGTCAATTCCCCGTATTGTTGTCACTGCATCATACACACAATGCCGGGATATTAAAGTCTGTTCTCTCATGTTCTAAAATATACATTCTGTGTTGACAGAGAAGCCACGCTCAATATTTGTATTTCCATTATAGAGTATTGAAACAAGTTTCATGACTTTAGAAATGTTATCTGATTCGAGCTCTTGGAAAACTCGTTGCCATAGGTGGTCAATTTGTTCTTGTTCAGCCTCACCATTACATTTAGATCCAGGCATATATTCTTGAGTTCTCAAGCTGCCTTGTCAGCTGTTGTACTGACAAGCCACCTTGAATCTACTAAAGTTGACAATAGTGTCTCCAACCGTTTCGTACAATTGTTACATTAGCAGTATTAATACTTGAGTCAAAACAGGTCACTGCTTTAGTCAATCCATACGCCAGTGAAGAGCACGCCAAGATCTTTACGACAAATTTTTGCAAGCACTTTCTACAATCGCTACGGAACTGTAGAATTTGTAAATCTGTACCATTTGACTTCTTGAGTTCATTGCGGGTTGCAAAGCCCAAATCAATTTATTTGACAAACAAAATATGTTCTTCTTTAGAAATATCAACATTCACAGATGATGCTGCTTTCAGTATTTCCACCTTCACAAAACGCTCCATGAAGTTAGACAAAATGGCTGTTAATGAAGTGTGTAAGAATGGGGCTAATGTGGTATTGTTCTACCCCTTGGGAAAACATCTTGAAAAAGATTAGCTTGGAAGACAGAAACTTGTATTTAATAATTGCTGACACATTCTTGTAACTTTCACATGTTGGGTCTTTTTTATCATGCTCAGCACAATTTACAAATGCAATAAAATTTGGTATAATGTCCATTTCCCTTTGTGCAATACCTGCATTTTAAAGCCACCTAATTGCACAAAATCTAATTGTAAATCTGAGTGTATTACTATTATTTGACAAATGCATCAATATGATCTTATGTGGGATCTTTGTGAAATTCCAGATTTTATGAAAAAATTCTCTGATATTTCTTGTTTTTTTACAGATAAATTTAATTCCCTGATATTTCCAGGTTTTCCAGATGATTCGCCACCATGTATGTATTATACATTCCTGGTCAGAGACTGCAACCAGGCTGGAGGGAGTTATGTTGGGAGGGGGTAGCTATTGATTTTGAGGTAGGTTTATGTAACCTGTAAATTAATGTTCATGTTACCTGCTTCTGCGGCTGCGTGTTCTAAGGCACTACTCTCGCAATAGGCTGGACTGTTGATGATGGGCAGATTGTGGTTCAAGCCCGGTCGGGTGTACTGAGGTTTTTTTTTCCTAAACAGTTTCCTACTTTCTCCATGCAAATTTGGATACACTTACTCTAAATTCAACCATCCTCAAATCCTTAACCCATTAGCATAATTAGTACATAAACATATGAGACGAATGAGTAGTAAGATGTGGTGCTCAAAACAAACAAGTTAAGAGGTGAGGGTTTAAATTCTATAGGGACATATTAGGTTGGAATAATCAATGGTAATTGTAATGATAATTTCCATTCAAAGAGGTACATTTTAAATATAAGTAAATTTAATTAAATAAATGACACCTGGACACAGGAATGTTTGCTTAGCACACAAATGTGCTTACCACCGAGTTTCCAGTATTTATTCAATACTCTGGGTTAATCATCAATAATATTTTAAGGCAGTGTCTGTGATGGATATGTGAGAGCATCAGCTACAAAGAAACAAAGCCACTGGTGACACAAGAGTCAGCTTTTATGTTACAGCCTGTACTAATTAGGCTAAGTTGATCAGGTAGAAGTTGGTCGACTAAGCAACGTTGTCTCAGTTGAGGTTACTAAACAAGATGAAACCAAAAACACCCCACTAAAGATGAATAAGAAAAAATAGGTCTAGAAGAGTAGGTATTTCCTAGTAGACCTGTTAGATCTAATTTAAGGATATTTGTGAAGTGACAAAACATGTAGAAAATGTTCTTGTTGGTAGTTTTTGTTTGGAACTAGGCCTAGCAGGCTTTGTTCACACTCAAAAGACCAAAGTTTAATCCCCAATCGAGTCCATTTGGTGGGTTTTATTCCAATCAGTGGGATTTTACATACTCTTTCCAGGAAAATGTTGCTAAATTTCCTTAAAATTACATTTCTTCTTACTGGTTTTTAATAGTTTATGTCTCTCGAAGATTTTACTAGCAACATAACATAAGACTTTTGCTTTTAAATATTCAATTTTGTATTATTATGTATTATTTTAAAACTCCAAACGAAGATGTCAAGAGTTCAATTAATATGGAATGAATGTGCGGAATGCCAGGCCACCACCGTGGTTCGGATTCCACATTAAACTGTAGGTCCTCCATTTCATCTCACAATCACCCTACCATTACACATTAGCGTAAGTGCGTATAACCCGAACGGGTAGTAAGACGTGGTGCTAATAATAATAATAATAATAATAATAATAATATGGAATGAAATTCATTTAAATAAAGAGTAGGTATAACCATGTGTTTTAGATCTAGTCAGTAAAAACATTATTATCTATATTTGGCAATATAAACGAATAAAAAGTAGAATTTATATTTTTGTGTAGTTTTATTGTTTTAAGTTTGATATTATATTCTAGGAACACTGACCTTCGATAACTTGATCATACACTCTTTCCTCACAAGTGACCAAAATGTCGAAGCGATCCTTGCAAGCCTGAAACCTCTCAGGTCGTGGTTTAATGCGTCTATTGCGGTCGAGCATGTGAAGGAGGCCATTTTGTGTGTAACTGAATCTGTTGAGGACAATTTCATCTTACAAATGCGAGAAGCAGTAGATTTTAAACAATACCGGTATTTTGGATATGCTTTAAGATGTTTTTTAAGCTTCAGATTCAAATTATTACATTCTTAAGCATAATAATGTGTTGCAAGCTGGTGGCAAAATGAATGATTGGAGAAATCATGATCTGATTGCACACATTTTTATTCATTACTACATAATAACAGTCCCTGTTCCAGTCAGGAGCTAGTTTTTATCGTGGTATGATTAGATACATTTAGGCTTGAAAGTTGAAGGTCAAATATCAGGAATCTCAAAATGGCATTCTTGGAAATTAACACCATTGACATTAAATAGGTTTTGAAATTTGCTGGTGAGGTTGGAATCTGAATATTGTGTTAAATACAAAGGTTTATCAAGTGATAAATAATGGAAAAACCATATTATGAAAATCTTAAAATTAAATTTTGTACTTTTTCTTTTCTAAATTTAAACTTAATTTAAAACAAGGTCTATGCACTTTTTTTTCTTTTAAATAATTGTGAATTATTGGTAGGCCTACTACTTTAAATCTATAGCCATTCATTTTTAAATTCTGACTTTTATAAAGTTGGGGTAGAAACTCATTCATGGGTAGTTTAATGATGATTGATTTTGGGTAAAAATTCAAAAGGTTTGTTTACTGATGAGTGATTTTTGAGAATGCAAATTATTCTGTAAATAGCTAGAACATTTTTGTTTATGTCTATCTGGGGAGTTTTTGACAATAACATGACAAATAAAGCTGTATACTTTTTTATGAGGGGAAAATTCTGTGATGGATATTTTAATGATGACTTTTTTAATTTGAATATATGAAAAATATGGATTGATTTGTTTGAAAATGGGTACCTATCTGTTAAGTGATTTATTATAAAAATAGTTGTGTCGATTTGAAAAAAAAAATAATCATTTAATAATGGAAAACTGATGGCTGATTTTGGTATAATTTGATTTTTTGAAAATAATTTTAATTATTTGGATAAAAACTGGTATTAGAGGACTATTTAACAAATCAATAATAATGTATCTTTATTTATATAAAATTAATTAATTTAAGGGTGGTTAACTTACAACAAATAAAAAAAATTTAATTTTTTGGAAATTGACTTTCAAGATCGAATTTAAAATGGGAATTTGTGAATAGTTTTTCATGATAAATAAGAACAAATTTTAATATTTGCAGTTAACAAATAATGTTAGGATAGCTTAAAAATAATCTATTTTTGAAAATTTGAATTTCACTAAAAATATATTAACAATTTAATTTAAAATGTATGTATAAAGAGTGATTGTGACTTACCAGATTATGTTTGTTTTATTAAGAAAACATACTTAAGGGTAGTTTTACTCTAAGCCTATTTTTGAATATTTTCTTTTAAGCTATAATACACAATATGATAAAGTTTGTGCGATTGTGTTGTATCATTTATTTTTAATAGCCTGGGGAAACACTGTAGAGATAAACTATACTTAGTTGAATGAATATGATTTGTTATAATTTCCTCATTAAATTGACTAAAGTAGTTGTTTCACCTGAATCAAGTGTGTATTTTAAAGTCAAAATTGCGAAGGATTTTTTTTTTTTTGCATTTCTACAAAGACAACATTATTGAAGTTCAACTGATGATTCAGACTACAAGTTTTGAAATATTTTCAACATCACTTTTAATATAAACTTTCATTTTTGTGGGGTACAGTGGAGGTTGGACTTCGATTGATAAAAATATTTAATGATACCCCTGCAGACGTATAACACAAGCAGGCTATTATCTCGAAATGATATCCCTGCAGAAGTATAACACAAGCGGGGCTATTATCTCTTAATGATATCCCTGCAGAAGTATAACACAAGCGGGGTTATTATCTCTTAATGATACCCCTGCAGAAGTATAACACAAGCGGGGTTATTATCTCTTAATGATACCCCCTGCAGAAGTATAACACAAACGGGCTATTATCTCAAAATGATATCCCTGCAGAAGTATAACACAAACGGGCTATTATCTCGAAATGATACCCCTGCAGAAGTATCTCTTGGGGTCACACTTATAGTTCCCTGCCTATTTTAACACAAAACTAAGGAGCTCCCCATTACTAGGACTAAAATCATGGATGAGACATGAAACACAACACTCATTACTATGTCTTAGTCTATTTTTAAATATGCTGTTTAAGGATACAAGGACTTGTCCTTATTGAGAAGATCCTGATATATCTCCTCATACGAGATGCCAAACTCGTAGCAGTTGGGTCGATCTGGAGCAGTTCCTGGAAGTTTCACCTTGTCTCCCGTCCCAAAAGACTTTACGTGGAACCCTTTCTTGCTGAAATACATTCCAATACTCCTCTAAGTAAGCTTTAATAACATCAAAATTAATATTTAGAAGTACTACTGGGCGATTTAAGGATTTTGAAATTGTAATATATTGTCTAAATTAAATCGACAATCATGGTATATTGCAATTGATTTTTTTTTGTTTTTTCATGTTTATGTTCAAGGAAGGATAAACGAGAGGAGAACTTAAAAAATGGGTGAAATTATTTTGATAACAGTCATGACCTCTGATCAATAAAAAAAACTGGTGTTTAGAATTTTCTGCCGAGGATAAACATTTGAGTACCGTAAAGAAATCTTTTATATTTAGTCCATGCATATGAAGTGTACATAGTGAAATATTTATAATATTAAAATCAAAATTATTAGTTACTTAATTACTCTATGGCACTAGGAACTCGAAAGTTAATTATTAATAAAAAGATATGAATAGTAATATTATCAATATTTCATGTGTGCACCTCATATATTATGAATGTCTAGTTGGACTAAATTTCAGCCCCACAGGTCCATCTATTACTTTACCTTAATAATGGTACATAAAAAGTGTAAAATAGCAAGTTTGACCCTTCATAACTTGTGAATTGTAATGATTTGAAATAAATGAATCAACTATTAATCTAAGATAAAACAAAGGGATTACTACAGTAATATATATTTTGTAAATAATATTAGTAAGCTACCATATCGTGATGATAAGATTTAAGTGAAAGTTGGGAATAGTATGCAAAGAGGGCTGCATTCCTTGCACTTTTTCTATTTCATATTAGGCATATAGAAAATAATGTTTGTTTTACCATCTATAAGCACAGCAGTAGCAAACTTCCAAGGATAATTAAATTAATATTGTAAACAAATTGTATAAAATTAAAATAAAACTCACCTAAACAACAGAAGAACATAAATATTTAAATGAAAGGAATTAATATAAAAGTTTAAACAAATGTAAGTGTCACAACATGGCACCAAAAGCATTATAGCGTGCACTAGTAATCATTTTTATAGTTAAAAACTTTCCCTAACAGAAATAACTTACTAAATTAAGAGGTCGGGATTCATTAAAAAAAAATTATGGAATTATGAGAAATAAAATATTTTTTACCAACTGCACACACAACACATATTATCAGAAATAAGATATTTTTTACCAACTGCACACATGACAATAAAAGCAAATTTCGAATAAGAACAAAACTAATATAAAATAATTGCACATAAGTAACCTGGGTAGTTAAAAAAAATCAAGACGGTATTTGAGGATGTTGGAGTTTCATGAAAAATATGTGTTGATGCCCGGAAAGTATGCTTAAGTTCAGTTGGGATAGTAATAGTGAAAATGTTAACTATTGCTTATTAAAATAGGTATGTATATACTTCATTCACGGTAGGGGTTTACCTCTGAAAGGTCTTTTTTCCTACCAATATCCTACTATATAATAGATTTCTGGTAGGGAAAAAGGCCTTTCAGAGGTAAACTCCTACCGTGAACGAACTTTAGTGCCATGTTGTGACATTATTTAAATATTCAAGTTCTACTGTGATTAAGGTGAGCTTAAAAAAATTAATTAGGCTACATAAAATCATTTTACAATATATTAGTTTAATTAGCCTATCATTGAAAATTTAATTTTGTGGATATGGATGGTAAAAAGAATCCATAATATGGCTTAGAAAATATTACAGAATCCAACTTTATTTGCATAGGTAGGGTTTCTATCCCTTCCCAACCTAATAACACCTAGTCTTTCGAGTGTCAACATATTTTTAGTGACATTTTGGAATCCTGATGTATCCCGCACTAACCTACTGTATTGACAAACATACTATTTTGATCTTCTACTAGATTACTTGGTCTTATTCCCAATCAATCTCTTAGTTATATTTTTTTAAATAAATTAGTTTATTTTAACAAATTCATAAAAATATTTAATTATTGATGCATTAAAAGCAAGGCAAGTAAGGTTGGGGTAGGTTCAATGTATAATTATTATACATTGAATACTGTGGGCCAAAATACTTACTATTACAACTTCTGACGCCAATAAAATATATTAAACATGGAGTTACTAACAATAAAACAAAAATTACAATAACTTTTTAATTTTGATATCAATGAAAATTTGTTATTTTTGTAGGGGTCTATCAGTATATTATAGCAAAAATTTAATTTACTATATGACATACTGACCGAACCAATATAGCTCGATTGCGAGCTCAAGTAATGGATTAAAAAAAAAAATATATGACATCAAAAAGGTATTAGGAATTATGCCCTCTTTGTATGCTATCCCCTGTAAAGATTGTGTTATACTACAACTAGGCAGCTTTACTCGACACCGCTACTGCAATAGTATCCACAGCTCATAGCCTTCAAGTAGCTTAAGCCATGTTCACACTAGGCTGGTTTACCATTAGACATCCAGCAGCCTAGTGTAAATTAAAAACATTGGCTATTTCTGCCAGCAGCTGGTAAAATTGGACATAACTTTTGCTGGCCACCAGCTGGTCTTTTAGCTCACTCGCCACTGCGAGTAGTGCTACACAAACAAGTGTGAACCCTCTTGTAGCACATTAGCCTAGTGTGAAAGCATAGATGCCACTCACATGTCCAACTAGCAACTGAAAATAATCTCAGCTAGGCTACTTGAAATGAACATGTTCAATTCTAATCACCCGCAGCACACTACTCCATGGTCACATGACCTAGGCACTGGTATCCTTCTAATAGTGTGGGAGCTCAGCCTTTTTTGACAGCCAAGAAACGTCATCACTGCAATAGCCACTACTGAACTGGGTTTGTTCATTTTTGTGGGTGTTGCTGTGTTTATCATCCTGTCTGGGAAATAAAAAACTTGTTTTGAAGTGGTCCGGTGATAATATAATTCGGTTTTGTAATATATATCGGAAATAGGAACAAGTGGAGGACATAGCAAATGAAAACTATATCCGTGGAAATGCCCAAGACAATTTTATCAAAATATATTGTATAGTGAATGGAGAGAATTAAAAAATTTAGAATGATAGCACACTGAGAAGAAAACAACTCATGAAGAGATAGGCCTTACATATTAAGCATCATAAAATGTGTCAACGATGACCAATAGACGGCATTTTTAAATGTATGCATGGACAAGATTCACCTAGCCTACTCACTATGACTGAAAGCAGAAACTACTAACATGAGACAGGTAAATAGCAACTGCCAATAAGTGGTGACTAGTAGCGGCGAGTAAAATCCCCTCGTGTTACAGTCTTAAGGGGCCCCACTGGGAAAATATATGGGCTATTTAATGAAGCATTACAAATTTGGCATTTTAATTATAAAGTTCGAATGTGGTGTTCAATATTCTGTCAAGCGTAGTAGTCTTTTATGGGACAATGGCATGGAATGTCATATCATTCAGATCTACCATTTAAGTCATAAATTTCTTACTAAGTTTTAGCAAAAGTTGATGTTGAGAACAAGAAATCGATCTATGAGTTTAGGAGATAATTTAAATTAATGGAAACCTAAATTTATGACACAACCTTACCTAAGAAAAGCATGTGCCTCCATACTTCTGTTCATATTACTTGAACAGATAACAGCAACTTTCAAACCACTACCAGAAGGCATTTTTATAGACTTTTGGTTAATGAAAATTACTCAATATTAAATAACATAAGTTAATCCATAACAAATCTTTCTAAGATCATGGATATTTTAAAAATTACACAGATTAATAAAACAATTATTGTAAATTAGTAACAAAAAAGTTTAGAATTACATTCGTTATTCTGCCATTAAAATAGAAAAAATTATTTACTTATTAAAGTCTAATAAATATCACTAGCGAACCCTGTTTCGGTCCAGCGATGCAAGCGCTACTAAACAAGTAATAAAGATAGCACATTTTGAGGGTATGCCAAAAGTGGGTGGGCACCATTACATCGCAAATCCATTACATCGCATGTCCATTACATCGCGTTTTGGGAACAAATACATTGCAGCTCCATCACGTCGCATTTCCCCCACCTATCTATACACAGCTAACCCTACTCTAACGTACAACCAATAAGATTTAAGGGGCGTGTATATACAATTACATCGCAAGTCCAATACATCGCATCGCGTATATTTTTAATTTGAAGATTATATTCTTATTTTATTATTTCATCTTTGATTTTCGTTGCACCATAGCAATTGGAATTT
>CABEEJ010002377.1:0-87302 GCA_901482245.1 Timema douglasi
TGTTTAACAGAGTCTTCTTTCTAGATAATATAAATACCTTTTCATTGGTGAAAACTGATTTAAAATCCATAGAACGGTTTTGTCACCATATTTTATTTAGTATTACCATGTTTTGATGGGTAAACAAGTGTTGACCGGCCTCTTAACAAACTAGCTTTTAGCTGGGACATACATAACAATTTACTAAAGTTAAATTAACGACTTTATCTGGTATCGAAACTGGGACCCTTAGCATAGTAAGCACAAGTGCTATCGACATAGCTAAAGTGTCGGTTAAAGTATAAAGAGAAAGGTATCACGTTAAATATTATAAACCACTTTAAATAACTGTTAAAAAATAATATAACGATAAAAGCATAGCTGTGGTAAAATAATATTCAATACCAAAATTGGATTAAATTGGAATGTTCCGCAAGTTGACGCACCTTATGATGATTCTCGACACACAAAGTATTAAATTATTTACATTTATTTTGTATTGAAGATTGAATATTTTTCTAAAAAACACAATTAAAAAATTATGCTTCTATAGTATTTCACTTTTTGGGGTCAGCGTAGCCTTTCGAATTGTTCGGAAACTATATGCTATTCGTCAAGTAGACCAGGGTTGGACTGGGCCTCCAAAAGGGCGTGAAACTTGTATTTTTAGAGGACGTAAAATATTTTGAAGAGCCCCAAAAAATTACCTATTTACTGTAAAATAACTATACGAGTGCTTGTAGAATTCAATAATATTCATTGATAATAAAAATATTGGTAGTTTCAGCAAGGACTTCCAAAATATATTTTTTTCCTATGTGTCTCAAATCATTGTTTAATATTGTGAATTGCATAGGTTATGTTCATTAAATATAGTATAAATTCATGGACTAGGTGAATTTTATTTCACAAAAGTGAAAAAAACATTAAGCATTTTAGGAGCAAATTATACAAGATATTATGCTATATCCTTGGCGAGGATCCTCGGATTATTTGGATAACATCCTGTCTCAACAACATCCATCCTGAGTAAACTGGGTTCGTCTCGGAAAAAAGGAAGGGTAGACATCACACACCCAATTACCTCAACTAAACATGACTTGAATCAGCGCTGAATATAAGTCCCTTCGAAGCAACACATTACAAAATAAATTTTCATTTTCACGCCAAGGCCAAACTTTTAAAATTATTGAGTGAATTCAGCTTTACACATTCAAATAATGATATCGTAACACAACTCCGTCCCCCTTCCTGGAATAAGTTTTGATCACAACGTTCTTTCTCTCACCTTTTTCGATATTTAATTTCTCTAAATAACTTAATGTGACTATTAATATTAAATGGACATTACACGTATTATTATGTTATGAATTGAATCTATTTAGCCTCCTTTCATTAATATAATTATTATTATCTTCAAATCACCCAACGAAAATACTGTTTACTTGTCGTATGGACAAAAAATGTATGGTAGTCGAAAGTTTAGAAAAATATGATTATTTTTGGAAAATTGATATGAAATCAAAATTAGATTTTTATTAAAATTGCATATTTCCAGAGCCAATAGATCCTAAGCACACTAGAGCAATGAAAATAAGAAATCTAGAATATATTTTAAATGCACAAAAGAATAAGACAAAGTAGCCAAATATTTTGGGAACAAAGTAATTATATAGATTTTTATTCTTTATTTTAGAGACTGTCGCTAAAATACCATTATTGATTAAAAATGTATTATATTGTAATATATCTAAAAAATGTGTTTTATTGTAATGGCTACTAGATATTTATATATAGTACTATGTTTGTGCAGTAAAAGTCACAACTCCAAATTGTTCATAGTAGAGGTTGGCTGTTTAATCCATGTTCCTCAGCTTGTTAGAACTAATTGCAGAGGCAACGGCACATCAAACAAGAATTGGTAAGTTCTGACTCGATGTGGGACTTTCACAAATAGGTTTATTTTTTGTCACAGAAATTAATCTATTCATTTGGAAGAACTGGACTCGAATGTATTCCACATCACGATGTAGTCCATGAGCCAAACTTGTAAGATGGATATCAGGATAAAACAACTTCAAAGCACTTGTGCGATTTTCATTATATAAGCCGTGGCATCCAAATATAACCCCAGAGCCTTCTCTAGGTGAGCTACATTGACCTACAGTAGCCCTATGGCTTCTTTGGTGCTGACTGACAGCTCACAGCTGACAACTTTGAAATGTTACCAGACCAAATTATGTATCCCTACGCCGAACCATATGATCTGCAAAAACATGTGTTTAGCAGCTGTTACTTCTGACAGTCAACATTTAGGTACATACCTAAATGTTGACTGTCAGAAATCATAAGTGAGCTGTCAGTCAGCACCAAAGAAGCCATGGGGCTACTGTAGGTTACACACTTTCAATTCATCATTCACGAGTCTTACAATATGATACGTATGTTCCAGCACTTCTCAGTAAATCAAATATGGTTTGGAAATATCCTTAGGAACTATCTTACCTACCACAAGGTTCACAATAAAATTACCCTAAACAACCGTGATTTCATCCACAGCGACCCATATGAAGGCATCTCCCATGTAGTTTATTATCCTTTCCATTGTTTACTTTATAATATATATGCAGATAATTTTTTCTGGGTGTTTATTGATCAGGAATTTGTCGCTTCCATCAGTGTCACAAGAAGGATACAAATTCAGGCGCTTTGAAACATGGGGTGTTCGCAGTGATCATTGTACTACACAAGTCCTTAAAGAATTAGTTTCTTTTAACTGGAAGGAAGACACCTGTATCGCACACAAACAAACACACAGGCAAACACTTCCTTTTATTATTATATATAGGAAAAAAAGCTTATTTAATTTAGCTTTTATTCAAACACTTTGTGAACCTAAAACTTCAGGTAGAGGCGGCCGACCGGTCTCTGCTTTGTTTGTATTTCAGAATACAGAAAACCAATCGACCAAAAGAGTGAGACACGCCAGGATAGGGAAAGTAATAGAATGGTGGGGGTATTATTACCTCTCCTCAAGCAGTTACTCAGTTCGAGAAGAGAGATAAGACTCAAAATGAAATTTGGTCTTCTATTCTGCCGCACCTAAACTGCCGACATACTCTTTCTGAAAATTAGAAAGCCTGTGCATAGATTATGTGTATCAGTTCCTCCATATAAAAAATATATTCGTTTGATTCTACCCTACCATCTCCTGACACTTTAACTTCTCGAAGATCCATGACGATTCCTGGATAGCTCAGTGGTTAAGCATTGGCGTACTAAGTCAAAGGTCCCGGGTTCGATTCCCGTTTCCAGTTGTCATTTTTCAATTTCTGGTGACCTGGTGGTCTAGGGTTAAGGTGTCGGACTTCTGTGCTGGGGGTCCGGGGTTCATTCCTCCGTCCCGGCACAGATTTATCTGATTACCAAACCCTTCCTTCACCTCTGACAAGACATCTTGTGAATGTGAGGAATGCCAGGTCTCCACCGTGGTTCAGATTCCACGTTAAACTGCAGGTCCTTCATTTCATCTCACAATCACCCTACCATTACACATTAGCGTAAGTGCGTATAACCCTAACGGTTAGTAAGACGTGGTACTAATAATAATAACAACTTCTCGAATAGCCATAGTATTTAATCCAAACCTACTTAATTCATCAATCATCGCTTGTAGTGTTCCTGGCCTATATAAGCTCCTAACAATCCATGACCCAATCCTAATCGATCTCTTAGCTTTACTATCCCATGACTCCCCCGGAGTAGTTCCCACCCGTGAATCCTAATGGGGAACTATTTTATCTCCGGGATAATTTACCCCAGGAGCAGAAATGGTAAACTTGTGTGTGTTTCTTGATGGGATTTTCTTACGGCGAGAGCTGAACATGCCCACGCCCAACCCCCCCAAGCTGGAGGGCCACCCTTATCGGCTCAAACTTATAAATACCTCATCAATGATGACGATGATTTGTTTATTTGTTGATTTAAGTTATTATTTATCTCATATTTCGTATCTTAGCTTCTAATTTATCTTTATTATTTACATATCTACTGTGTAGCGGTGACCTGGCGGTCTAGGGGTAAGGTGTCAGACTTCTATGCTGGCGGCCGGGGTTCAATCCTCGGTCCCGGCAAAGATTTATCTGATTACCAAACCCTTCCTTCACCTCTGACAAGACATCTTGTGAATGTGAGGAATGCCAGGCCTCCACCGTGGTTCGGATTCCACGTTAAACTGTAGGTCCTCCATTTCATCTCACAATCACCCTACCATTACACATTAGCGTAAGTGCGTATAACCCGAACGGGTAGTAAGACGCGGTGCTAATAATAATAATAATAATAATAATAATAATAATACTGTGTAGCTTTATTGAAATAACAGTTTTTCTAACATCTACACAACTTTTCACTAGACATTGGTGTTCCTCAGACCTGAAGATGGTGTAATATAGAACACTGAAACGCGTCGTCATCGTCGTCGTCGTAGAAGACTAAATATCAAATAATGAAAAGGGAATAAAAGAATAAATTTTATACTTGAATATGTTTTTATATGATTATGATATTGAATGTTAAAAAGAAGAGCGTCTCGTTTATCTTTTAATCACATGTTGTACTTTATATCAAGCTTTGTGGTCGCTTCAAATGAGGAGCCGAAAAATGTTCAGTTTTCTTTATATCATCATTATGTTTAATATTGATTAGTTCACATTTGTTGAAACCTTGATAAATATCGCTAATGTCATTACTTGAAGCACCAGGCGATGAAGATGATGGATTAGCGTGGCGGGGGAGGTGCCACGCCTATTTATTGAGGGCCGTTTGTCATGCACGCGCTCTTCCGCCTGTCTCCATCTTTATCATCGACCGCCTTTCTCCTACATCGACTGTCCTTAAGGCTCTTTCCCACCCTTCAACGAGCACGGCTATATGAGCGGATTGTTGAATTAGCGTACTTCAGTCTTCCTTGCTTCGTTTTTTTTAAACACCGCGTCCCACCACACGCTAGGGTTGTACACATATATACTAATTACTCTGATGAGTAAGGTTGAATTTAGAGAAAATCTACCCGCACTTGCTTGGAAGGAGATTGGAAAACTATTTAGAGGAAAAAACACGCTCAGTAAACAAGACTGGGATTTGAACCCTGAACTCCGTCAGATATGCTAGAGTGGCGTTTTGGACCCATTCGGCCACCGAAGTGGGTTCACCGTGTCTTTATACTCGTCCTGACATTTAGGTTTCACTGATGTTGAGTAGGTGGGAGTAAGGTAGAATTTAAAGGAAATGTACCCGCGTTTTCTTTGAAGGAGTGTGGGAAACCTTTCAAGACAAAGGCAAACGCTCTCAACGCACTAGGCCAGGATTTAAACCCAGAACTCGCTAACGCGCCACCGGCAAAAAAAAACCGAACTAGATGAGCCTGACATTGTTCTTGTACCTGCTCACCGTTTCGGGGTCACTCCATGTTAATGTTCTTGAACTGTTTCCTGTAAGTGTTTGTAAAGTCCCATCGCGGCTCTGGCCGGTCCTTATGAGCCGGTATCCTAGAAGTCCACGGGATTGTGGTTCTATCCCGGGAGCGTACATTATTTAGTATTTGTCAAATTCTAGTTCTTTGAGGGTTGAAGGGGCAATCAGAATCGCACCTGATAAGGATCTAACCGTGCAGTTACTGCAGGTAGCTTTTATAAGTATGGTCTGATTTTAATAGGAAGGGAATTTTTGATAGCAAAATCATTTTTTTTACAGTAAACATTTATAACAGTGTTATTTTATAGGTATTGATAATATTGATCAAAAGTGATAGTTGAGCTCACATGACTTGACGAATGATTTTATATGATAATATATCCAGTAAAATTTCCAACTGTCAGAGAAACGGCCTTTTCTAAGAAAATTGGGCTGAAACTAAGCTTTAGTATAGGGAATTCTTGGCTGGAAAATAGGCTCATAAAATACGAAAATCTAATATAATTTCTCAATGCACTGCGTATTATTACAAATTACGACCATCTACATTACACTAAAGGGGTTGGGATAAGTAAGTTATAATTTAGAGAAAATGTAGCCGCATATGCGTGGGAATATATAATAAAACTATTCAGAGAAAACTCACGTCGGTGGGTACGTGGTCTAAACGTCATGTTCATTTATTGACAGGGAAATAGGGACTTGAATCCCGTCCATATAAACTTAGTTTTCCCCCGGCCAAGCTGTTTTACACTCTCACTCCACGTGAACGCAGGTACATTTCTTTCATATGCAGGTCTTAGGCTTTGTGGCCTGTTAGGCTCTCATATAAGAATATTCTTTCCGTCTCTTCATTGTAATCTGACAATTTATCTCAATCGGTAGCTTTTCTTTCTACTAAGCTAAGTGTTCCCCGGTTCGATTTCTGGCATGTTCAAAAAAACTAACATTGGTGAAATGTAGGTTTCCCCGTTACAGTAATGAATTAACGGCCGGGGGCTGTCTGTTCCATATTTAGGTTAGTTTATAAGTCATGTGCTGATATAATCACTCGGTTCAGAAAGTGCATGTTAAATTATTATTATTTGTTCTGTCTTACGACAGTTCCATTCCTTTTGACAGTGAACTTGGACCGCCAAAGCGCCTTGTTCTCTTTCTTCTCCTAGAGCTTCTAAAATTTTATTATTTCCTTCATGTCATCCAATATTTGAATCCTCTTTATTCCTGAGTGCTTCTTTCCCTCAACCTTTCCTTATATGACCTTGTGCAGAAGACCGTCCCTCCTAAGGATGTGTCCGTTCCAGTTTGCTTTGTACCGAAGAATCACATCCAAAATGGTTCTTATCACCCACTCTTCTTAGTAATTCTTTATTTGTCACCCGGTCAGTCCACCTCAAATAAATAAATAAATCTTTATTGTATGATCCAAGTATCTTCTACCTCGAGAAGATGAAAGTTGAGAATAGTTTTTGGGATCTTCTTCGTATTCATTAAATCAATGTATTTCTTCCAGGTGTTAGATATTGGTGTTCTTTCATAATTTGTTTGAATTCCTTTTATGGTCGCATTCTATATAACCTGCATTTACCCCCATAAATCTCACCTCATTTGCTGTAAGTCTACTTTCATACTTTTCCTTACTTTCCAAGCATATTTTCTGTAGAAGAGCACATGTTCTCTAGAGACGTATTGGGGTGTGTTTTGGTGCCAATGATGTTATTAATATTTCTCATAATTATTGCACATTAAGTTATTTTTTGGGGGCAAGTACAATTCCTCAAAAGAACGATCATATAACAATTATACCAGCTTCGGTGGTTGCTTGGTCTAAGGCGTCACTTTCGTGCTAGACTAGACTGCCGATGACAGATAGAGGCTCGAATTCTGGTCGTGTGCTTTGAGGGTGGTTTTCCACGCTTACTCCATGAAAATTTGGGTACACTTCCTCTAAATTCAACCTTCTTCATCCTTAACCCATTAGCATAGTTAGTAAATATGCGTATACCTGAACGTTGTGCTAAAAAAAATGAACGTGACATTTCCCATCCGCTGTAAGACTCAACATCTTGAAGGCCTTGGTTCGTGACATTCGTTAAAATATAGGTGGCTACTCCAATAATGTTTGACTAGGTCAGTCGTGGTCGCGTGTTTGAGTTGTTACGTAAGGACAGTACCCTCGAGTCACGTCAATACCTTCCCTTGGGAAGACGGTTGTAAGTATACTGTGGCGTAGTGAATCTTTAATAACAGAATCGCCATTTGCTATCACATATCTACCGTGGTCGTGTTTGATACAGGAGGGGTTTGAATTCATTCTATTGAATTTAAACGGTCTTTTTTTTTACGAGAAGTTTTGAACTTTGTGATTCGAATGATTATATCAAAAAAGACCTCGGGCACAGACAAATAATATACCCAGACACTCACCCTCTAAGTTAAAATGGTTGCGCTGCTGTTAGTCATCACCCAGCAGTGACACTAGCGAAGCCTGGTGTTGAAGAACTCAAGCTGGCAAAAGGAGCCCAGCGGAATTCCCGTAAGGTTGCGAGTCTGTTTCTTCCTTGTCTGTAACCTTGGGGCTCTTAGGGTAAAGTGTTCGCTTCAGGACTCGGTATTCGTGGGTTCAAACCCAGCCAGGTTCGACGGAATTTTTTCTTGAGCGAAAAAAATCCGCAGCACAACTTCCTTCGAAGTAGAAGTAAAGCTCTTGGTTCCATGTCGATTGTGGCATGTAAAATAACCGTGGAAGCAGGTGTGGATGCGGGGAGAAAGGGGGGTCAAAGGGTCAGTTGACTCCCCTGTGAAAGTTAGAAAATTAATACAAAATGAAAGTTAAACTATAAAAAGAAAATACAACACAGAAACATTATACAATTTTTTATCTTTTTACGCGCAGACCCCTCTTAATCCGGGTCCACACGTGCGTTATTCGTCTACGTTTATTCAATTTTCGATATGACTCACGCAAGTGTGGAAAAAATATTCGTTTTCATGTACGAATATTTGTCGTGCATACCGAGTAACGAGCATTGTTCCGCATAGAGACGGCAGACTATCACACATCAACGAAGACTAATAATCACCTGAGAACAATTCGTCCTCGAATATCGAATATAAAGTATGTGTGGACAGCAGGAGCAGCGGAACTATGGGGGACTTTGCTCCCTGTAAATAATTTGCCCCTCCCTGGAATAAATACCCCCCTTAGATATATTTCAAATCCTTTGATATTATCGCATATGAAGCTGAAAGATGAACTTAAATCAAACTCCAAATGACTTCTAGATGCATGATATTTAAAAAAAACAACACGGAGAATACCGTTTTAAATAACTACTAGACTAGAGGCATCTAACTGGCAGAAAAAGTCAGGGGAGGAAAGCTCTAAATAGCTTCCAAGGTCATCCAAACTTAAAAAACGTCTAGGGGAGGACAACTCAAAATATCTTCTAGCTGCATGTCATTTTGAAGAATATCTCAAATAGCCTAGTTTCTGAAATAATTCAATTTTCAATATTTTGTTGGTGGAAGACCACTTCAAAGATTATCTTCTAGAGGTATCTAACTCTACAAAAAAATTAATGTGAGGATCACTTTAAATAGCTTCGAGGGGCATCCAAATTTCAAAAATGTCTAGGTGAGGAACACTTTATAAATAGTGGCTTATAATATATAAAAGCATCTAATTTTTTTATAAATGTAGGCAAAGACTTCTCATAGCGTCTAGTGTGAACCATTTTTCAAAAAAATTGTTGAATAAGGGCCACTCCAAATGGTTTATAAAAACTATCAGATTTTAAAAAATTGGAGAGGATGACCATGGTTTTAAACACACAAAAGAGTAAATATGAATGAGAAACTATTAAATGGCTTCAAACAGAAATCTAACATTGTAAGTAACTATGTTATTTATAATCATGACCCCCCTATGAAAATAATCTGGATCCGCCCCTGCGTGGAAGGTATGTGAAAATACCATTCCCGGCAAAATTGGTGGGTACTCTCGCTCATAGAAATTCTCGAATGCTGATATAATCAGTAAGGTTAGAAAGTGCACGTTAAACGCTTTAATATAAATAAAAAGAGATAATATCAGAACACCAATAATTTTAAAACAAACTTAATTCTATAACATCTCTAGCACCCAGTCTTCCACTCGTTAATTTATCACCGGGGATAGAAAAATTCATAATTTGATCGATAATACCTTTAGAGGCCATGCTGAGGCCTGTACCCGAGACCCTTTGCTTGGTAGGTGGGTCCTCTACCGAATTGACTCTAGTATCGGACAGATGCGGCTGACATGTATGTTCTATCTTGCCTAGTGCTTTGGTAGGTTTTTCTCACATTGTGTTTCTTGGCTAGTGCTTACACGTTTACGTGAAACATCCCCCTTATCAAAGTATCCAATGTTTATAAAATTTATCATAACTATTCTCATAAGCTCTTACGCCGAGCCATGGGATCTGCAGCTGTATTTTTTGATAAATGGTACCTACAAAAATTCTAATATTATTAAAAAATATTTTCAATAATGACAGGTTTTTTTTCCTCCATAACCGAATCCTATAATATGTGTGTGCGGAGTCATTCGATAGCTTGTTCGTACGGTAGCCAATGATAGCCCAACAACCTTTCCTTTAAAGGTCTCGTTAAATCTTATTATTGCAACTAAAAACTAACGGTGTCGTTAAGCTCGTCCACAAGCTGTGTAAAACGTGGCGTTATGGCTGGCTAATAGGTACGGAGAAACATCGGAACGTACGCTCACTGGTACATTTAGGTACTGCATTCGCCTGTCTTTGTAGCAAAAAGTACGCTCCCTGACAATTGGATGTATTGCCAACCGACCGTCCTCATAGCAGAAAGTACACTTCCTGACACATGTATGTATTGCCATTCGTCTGTCCTCATAGCAGAAAGTACACTTCCTGACACATGTATGTATTGCCATTCGTCCGTCTTCGCAGAAGAAAGTAGGCTCACAGTTACATTGATGTACCACCAATCACCAATCACCAATTTTCGTAGCAGAAAGTACACCCACGAGCACATGGATGTATTACCAATCGTCCGTCCTAGTAACAAAAAGTATCCTTCCCGATACATAGATGTACCGCCAATCGCCCGTTTTCGTAGCAGAGTTTTTGAGAAGTGTCCGAAGTGTTTAGATCTCAGTAGCAGCTTAAACTACCTCATCTGTATAGCTTGGCAGATCATTAAGTCAACCCTATTTCGTTTAACTTGCTAATTTTAAAACACTCAGTAAGGAAAGGGAACTTAAAGAAATGCATCAAAATTTGCATTATAATAAAGATGAAAATAAATCACAACATGAAAAAACTGTTTTTAATGCACCCAGCCTCTATTCGGATTGTTTGGCAAGGTAATTTTAAAAATCTAAGGCTTTCCAGGAACAATCTGTTAAAAATGAATTTGTAAACTCGTTAAAGGACGAGGGTAAGTGTTATCAATCCATAGACCAGAAACCTCGTAGAAAATGATGGCTCGTATATAGGCACTGAGGAACTGCAGCACCCCCTATTTCCACTTGATATTATCGATAACATTTAATATATGTTCTTTTTTCATTAATTCTTTCTTTATTTTTGTAGTACAATATGTATTCCTTAAGTTTAATGTCAGTATTTCAGTAGCCATCCCCCAGTTTATGAAAAAGATACAAAAATCTTTGTATGGAACTGTGCGCTTCACAGTGCCAGTGACGTGGTGTTTGACTGTTGTGCACATGCGCACATAAGAGGGTGGTGGGTAGGAAGGCGGGACTGCTAGGTAGAGAGAGCCCTTTTGCTCTCGTAGTGCCGGCTCTGGCATGATGGTGGAAGGAAGTTTTTTTTTTACCCAGCGTGTGTTGTGTTTAAAAACCGTGTACCATATTTTTGAATGTGATAAAGTGTAGAAGAGTGTAGAGTTATATTATTATTCTGCTTCCAGCTATTCTATTTGATTCATTTTTTTTTTCAGTTATTTTATTTAACAGAAAACTTTAATCATGGCCTTGCATTCCCAAGAAATAAGTTCTGTGACTGTAGGTGAACTTCAACGACTTAAGTTTTCACAGCTATCTCTCCATGAGAAAGTTACAGTTAAGAAAAGAGGTCGTTCAACACCTGATATTCTAATATCTCAGCCAGGAAAAAGCAACAACAAGAAATATATTCGTAGCTTTAATTCTGAATGGTACCAACGGAAAAGTTGGCTTTGCGGCTGTGAAGTAAAAAATGCACTGTTTTGCTTCCCGTGTTTGCTGTTTGGAGGTGATGTGCCTTGCAAAAAAGATGGTTTTAAAAATATAAACAAAATGAAAGAAAAAACTGAAAAGCATGAGAAGTCAAAGAAGCACGTTGATAATGTTGTATTATTGTCACTTTTAGGAACCGTAAGTATTAAGGAGAAACTTAATGAGGCATACATACTTTCAATCAATGAGCATAATATAAAAGTTAAAAAGAACCGTGAAATTTTGTCCAAAATAATAGACTGCATTTACTTTTGTGGAAAACTTTGAAACTACCTTACGTGGACATGATGAAAAAGACGATTCAGTAAATCCAGGGGTATTTACAGGATTAGTAAATTTGGCATCTAAAATAGATTCAGATTTGAAGAATCGTTTAGAAACCAGTGCAGTCTTCAAAGGTGTTTCTAAGACCATCAGAATGAGATACTTGACTGCCTGCTACAAATATACCATGAGGAGATAAGGACGGAAATTAGTAAAGATTCATTTGTAGCTGTCATGGCCGATGACACAACAGATGTTTCGGAACACACTCAAATGGTCCTTGTTCTACGGTACGTATTGAATGGAGAAATATCTGAGCGTTTTTTGGGATTCTTTATTCAAGAAAATCAAACTGCAGATGGCATATCAAAACGTATTTTAGAACAATTGAACCTAATTCTTCAAGGAAATAGACAAGAACTGATAGCTCAGACATTTGATTGTGCAACTGTCATGAAAGACAAAAAAGCAGGAGTTCAAGAAAAAATAAAAGAAGTTTATAGCAATGCACATTTCATTCACTGTTATGCACATCAACTTAATCTAACAATTAGAAATGCAGCAAGTATTACACGAAACGCAAGAATTTTTTTCTTTAACATTCTGGCTATTCAAACATTCTTCTCAAGATCACCACAACGTGTGTCCATTCTCAAGAAACATATGGACGTCAGCATTCCACATCCATCCTCTACCTGTTGGAAAAACATACGGACCATAAACAGAGTTCATGAAAATTTGCATCCTTTAAAAAACTGCCTTACTGAAATTCAGTCAACATCAAATGCAGATCAAACCATTGCAGAAGCAACAGGAATTTTAAAATACCTAGAATGATTATAATTTCAAGTTTTTGTTAGAGCTTTTTCATCAGATTATGCCTCATGTTGACATAATTTACAACCAAATGCAATCTCGAGGAATTGGTGTGTTTAAAGTTAATGAATATATAACAAATTTCGAAACTGCTATTTTAGAATTGAGAAACTCAAAGTACGGTGTGAATCCTTCAAAGACACTCATGGCAGAAGCTAAGGAAGTGTGTGACTATATATGTGTTGATATAATGGACAGATATTCTTCCACTAAAACACTTAGTAGCTGCTAAATTGTTCAACAAGAATTGCTCACTAGATTTAAGAATGAACATCCCACAAAGAGCTAGTACTGACCACTGAAGCTTATCCCATGATTGACAAAGAAAAGCTTGAGACTGAACTAAAATTATTCTATTGTTGGACTGATATTCATGAATATTGCAAATGAATTGATCTGCTGAAATGTATCTTGGAAAATAATCTAGATGATGTTTATAGTGATATTACCAAACTGATAAAAATCCTCTTGACAATTCCCACGACATCATAGGTAGAGCACTGCTTTTCAAGATTGAAAAGAATAAACGCTTTTTTAAGAAGCACTATGAATTCGTAAAGACTAAATGCGCTTGCAGTACTTTCAATGGAGAAAAATTTCCTCAATTGTCATCCAGAGATTAAGGAGAAAATTATTGAACTTTTTGCGCAAATTAAAACAAGAAGAATGGATTTCATTTTTAAATGAATAGATTAAGCTTGAACTGTAACAATTTAAGTTAGAGTAAACAAGTTTGGTTTTTTTTTGTTAAGATTTTTTCAAGCTCTTGAATAAATTTTCTTTATATACATGTTTAATTCCTTTTACACAATTTTAAAACAAAGGCTAAACAATTTCTGGAGCAGCACCACCACTAATTTTAGCTACGAGCCACCACTACTCGCAGGGTGAACTACTCATTCTTTTCCTTTTCTTTGTGACTTGTATATTAGCGTATAAGTGTTTTAGTGCTTAGATTGCTCTAATGCGTCCAGTTTGGATGCAATCTGCTTCGCAAAATAGCTTCGAAATCACCAAGTATGCAACGTCATTAAAATAAGTTAAACACACTGTGTGGGTTGGATTGTGGGTTGTCTATCGACCTGGCGTTCGAGAGGAAGAAAAAACACCCGGAATAATTTCCTTTCTCCTTTTAACTTTGTCTCTCTCGTTCTTTATATGAAAAGTGACTGTAGTGGTTTCGTTTGTCAATTTTGCTTGTATCTAAAGCCTGGGAATGATTTTATGAATAAGCCACACGACAACAACTCACCAGAAATGTATTGACATTTCAAATGTCAGTCAAATGTTCCGCCGCGATAGAATAGGAAGGGTTCAACTCAACAAATAGTTCTCATTTTACTGCACTTGTTTTGTTTTTATAATTCGGATTTTTATCACAAGTCCGACACTTTAGCTCAGTCGGTAGCGTGTCTGCCTACATAGCTAAGGGTCCCGGGTTCGATTCTCGGCATGGCCGAAAATGTATCATTGAATGAAATGTGGGTTTACCCTTTCACAATGATAAATTTACGGCTGGGGAATTACTATTGTGCTTGTCCTATTCTTAATATATATTATAAGGCATATGAAGCTAGGACAGGCCTAAAAACCCGGTAGTGTAAAATATATGCCTTGAATATAAAAAAACTTATCCATGTGATAGGCTGGAAATAATAATGGATGTAAAAAAATATGTTATCACAAGAGATGTTGTTTGTTCACTGCATTTTACGATCCGTCCGAACCATCCCCATGTTTACACTATCGACTATAAGGTGGGATGGAGAAAGATATAACTCAGAAGAAACGTTTACCCGCGGGGTTGAATGGTCGAAGGCAGGAATGATCATACTTTGCTGGTCTAAAGTGTAAGATATGCGCGATATACTCGATTTTCGGCTACGATTAAGTCGAGGTTCGAATCTCGGCCCAATTCCATTGGGGGTGATATTTCCCATCCCCTCTCCACGATAATATGGTGATGATTCCTCTATATCATTGGTTCCCAAACTATGGTTCGCGAACCCTCTGGGGGCTCGCTAAAGTTTCCAAGGGGTCCGCCAAAATATTTCCGTAATGACGGATTTTTAACGAACTGTTTGTGAAATTTTTTTAGATCAATTTTCAAGATTTTGTTATCTAAACTTAATGAGGTTTCTGTCTCAATATATCTTCAAAAACCTACGCTCTTTCTACTCCCCATCAATAATTTGTTTCACTTTCCACAACAGAAACAGGCTCATTGCTGAAGGTGGCTTAAGATTTTATTCATCGTCTGTGGTTTCTGACTCTAAAGTTGTGTGCCATCCAAAGCGAGCGCATCCTTCTCACTAAGTCACGTGAAGAGTTAAACTTTTAAACCATTTTAAAATTTAAATCTGCATGGAATTTTGTGAATACAGGAAGGTATTTCCGTTATGTCAAAGCAGCAATTTCCAGTACCACTTTAAAAACATATGAAATGTGATGGTATTGTGACAATAAAGTTATGAAAATGTTATGTCTCTGATTATATAGTTTCAATACTCTTGCATTGTTTTTGGTGGGGTATCCCATAGTACCTATCGGAGATATAACAGGTTAATTTATAGGTATTAAACCTTTTGATTGCAGTTAATAGCTAAATTTAATTTTTTTTAATTAAGTGTGGGGTTATGGATGTTTATCAAGGGGTTCGTGCAATTCTGATGTTTGTGAAAAGGCTTCGCGAGTCGAAAAAGTTTGAGAACCACTGCTCTATCTATACCACTTAGAAATTACCCTCAAGTTCACCAGATCGTGGTTGAGCCCCCCTTCCTCCTCCCCCACCTCACCTGCCACCTGCCACTACTTCTCTGATCAGAGTCGGGCACGCTAACCGCGTGCTATCAACCCTGACGCTCTCATTAAAAAATGAAGTCAATTACCTTCATTCCCTCCGACCTGAATACCCCCCTTCCCCCTAACCTTCCATAAAAATAATAATAATTCATTTTACAGTAGTCATGACAAGCTGACAACCCTTTCGAAATGTTTTACGGACATCAGTGATGATCGCTTTGATATCAAAGGTAAGTTGAAAAAAAAGTTGATCAATGCTACAAAGCTGATCATTGAAAACTATGCAAAGGGAGGATGGATAAAAAAAATGGAGTGAGGGTGTTTTTTCCTGATTGATGTGGTTTGTATTGTTCTGGTTTGCTTTTACGTCTTTTTTTTTATTATAATATATTCACCTGGTTTTTCCCTGATATATTTTACATTTTATAGGGTTATTATATTATATAACTATTATTGTTGTAGTTATTTATTTTATTTAACTGTATAAGCGAGTTTTTTTTCAACAACTATTAGATCCCACTTTAAACACCAATGTTGTTAACGGTTTAATCTAAGAGGTGTACAGTAAGAATGTTATTATAAAGTAAGCACCCACTAGCCCTCAGCGGACGGACCGCATGAATTGGATTTATTTAGTGTACTGCGTCCACTGCAATCGGAGAATCCGGATTTCCGAAGGAGGCGGTTCGCAACATCTACTCTTTAGTTCTATCGTGTCGCCTTTTGTGTGTCCTAATATCTTTAATGACATCACAGGCACGGATAGTCCTTGGGATGGAGACTACTAGAGGCAGATACTCTCGCTGCACCGGACAAAGTCATCATTAATCTAACAGCTGGTGATGCTGCAATTAATCTGATTTGACCTTAAAGTATTATTATTCTGATCAAAATAGTTTATTTTATTTTATTTAAGTATTTTTTTGCTTTGTTTTTAAGATTATAAATTTTATTTGGACAAAAAATGACAAGTTCTTGATTCACCTTTACTTTGTAACTAATGTTGTGAGGGGGAAATAATAACTCACTTATACGCGTTAGTTCGCGAACTGGTGGAGGACTAAACTGAAAAATATAGATCGTTCGCGAACGATTGAACTACAAGAAGTAGTTGGCGAACTATTGAACTATATAAATGAACCGCTCATTTCACTGAACTAAATGACGTTGAGCTGTTCCCAATAGTGAACAGTACTGTCCATCTCTAAGGTAAATGGAGAAAATAAAGCTCGGAATTGGGAATACAAATGATTCGAGTGGTGGGGAGTGAGTGTACTACGCAACATTCCAGATTACGTCAACCACACGAATCGGATTTTAGTGTGTCTCCCGGAATTCTTATCGGCATTAGCGATGTCCGATGCGGGCTAGTGGACGCTAACCTTTAGAGTAAGTGCACCCGCATTAGCGAGTAAAAGAGGATAATAAAACCTCGGTTATCAATTACACTGGAAAATCACCCCGAGTGCAACTGAACCTTGACCTCTCCACCATCGGAAATTAAGTATTTTACGATTCTGATGCCCTAGATTGCGTGACCATCGGCGTAGGTATACGCGCCTTACTGCCCGTTAAAGGAAAGGAAAGAGATGGTAAATTTTAAATAAATGCACCCGTATTCTCCAGTGGAAGGAAAAAAGGGGGCTCCCTCCCCCACCTTAATTACCCCTCACCCTCAAACTTACTCAACCGAAATTGGAACCTAATGTAGGGTTCAGCTGAGGATGCTAGTCGAGTTTGATGGCGCTATGTCGACCCTTGGTTAACAAAGGTTATGTGAGATTAAATCTAGCTTAAATTATAAAATCTTAAAACTCGTTTGTACAGTAATTGTGTGAGCGTAACGCGGTCCTGTTTTAACTTGACCATTTGAAATTTCTTATATTTGTTCCGTGATAACTGACGAATGCGTTGGACCAATTTTAACGAAATTTGGCATTGTCATATTTTTTTTTATTATTATTATTAGCAGCGCGTCTTACTATCCGTTCGGTTTATACGCACTTACGCTAATGTTTAATGGTAGGCTGATTGTGAGATGAAATGGAGGACCTACAGTTTAATGTGGAATCCTAACCACGGTGGAGGCCTGGCATTTCTCACATTCACAAGTTGTGATTAATACACGTCTTGTCAGAGGTGAAAGACGGGTTTGGCAATCAGATAAATTTGTGCCAGGACCGAAGATTGAACCCCGGACCCCCAGCACCGAAGTCTGACACCTTACCCCTTGACCACCAGGTCACCGTCATAATTTCGACCTACCCTAACTACGTATGTACAGGATTTTTGACCTGGTTATCCATTTCAAAATGGCGACCGCTCAAAAATATGTTTGTATCCTTCGCTAACCCTGATAGGTAGCAAGCTTATATCTCATGATTTCACTATAGTGATTTTAATAATTCTAGTTTTAAATTTGAAGGTTGATGGTTTCAATTATTCAAGCTTTTTCAAAAATGGTTCTAAAGATTTTATTCGGAAATACATATTTTATGTGTGCTTGATTTTTCGCGAAAAAAAAAGGTTAGGTAGTTTAGTTTTTTATATATAGGGAGTACCTATATAAGAAAGTGTATACGGTTGTTTCGTACTATTTGTAAAAGGTTTTTATATTATTTAAGGAGTGTCTTTGCGTGCATTTTCTCTGAAAGGATTTTTTTCTACTCGCATATCAACTCTTGTTTATATTATTTGGGTGTTTGTTTCAGCACTGGCTTGACCCAGCTAAGACGTTGATGAAACAAGTCAAAGGTAAGATTTAATCTTTTTATACCCACAGCTGTGTGTTTAAAAAAAATATGCTAGAGCATTTATACATTTTTAAAATATCAATAGTATTTAAAACATACTTATTTGAAATGAATGCATAAAAATGACGGAAACCAAGAAAATCATCCTTTTGAATTCCAAAATGACAAAAAAAAGTCCTACAAAATGCACATTTTTACTACAAGGGGATTATGACGAGAGTTTATGTACTCATGAGCATTGTATGTGACGAAAAAAAAAGTGACATGTCATCAAAATCCAAGTTCTGCTCATGACAGATATTCAAGAACTGTTGAGATTTCTATATGTATAGTAAATCTAACTTAACATATCTATCATATCACTATTTTATTTATTTTTGCAAAAAAAAAGTTTTTTGATAAACACTACAAAAATGATGGCCTTAACTCGTGCTATTTTTTCATCCCGCTTAAGGTTTTTACCTTTCAAAAATGATAATGTCAGTGATTGGCATTATATTGCCAGTAGTCTGATACCTTAGCTCTGTCGGTTGCGTGTCTTCCTAGTGAGCTGAGGATCCTGGGTTCGATTCCCGGCATGGCAGGGAAATCTATAATTTGTGAAATCGGGGTTTCCCCTTTAACACTGATGAATTAGGAGTCGGGTGTGGTGTCTGTTCTACATTAAAGTAATTTTGTACATATTCCCGCTTCGGTGGCCGCATGATCTAAGGCGCTACTCTCGTAATAGACTAGACTGCCGAAGACGGGGAGATCGGGGTTCGATCCCGGTTGGGTGCACTGAGGGTGGTTTTTCCTAAATGTGTGTCTACTTTACCTTCATGCAAATTCAGATACATTATTATTAGCACCGCGTCTTACTACCCGTTCGGGTTATACGCACGTACGCTAATGTGTAATGGTAGGGTGATTGTGAGATGAAATGGAGGACCTACAGTTTAACGTGGATTCCGAACTACGTTGGAGGCCTGGCATTCCACACATTCACGAGTTGTGATTAATACACGTCTTGTCAGAGGTGAAAGAAGGGTTTGGCAATCAGATAAATCTGTGCCGAGACCGGGGATTGAACCCCGGACCCCCAAGCACAGAAGTCTTGACACCTTACCCTTAGCCCGCCAGGTCACCCAAATGCAGATACACGTCCTCTAAATTCAGCCTTCCTAATCCTTATCACATAATATAGTTAGTACATAGGCGTATAACCCAAACGGGTAGTAAGGAACGGTGCTAATAAAAAGTTAGTTAAAAGTCGTGTGCTGATATAAAAAATCGATTCAGAAAATGCTCGTTAAACATAACCTCAAATAAAAAATATATATTTTCTTGAATTCAATTTTTGTTTTCATTTTCTGAATGAATTTGAATATGTGTGACGTTATGTGGTGCAACAATGAACTTAAAAAAGTATTTGTGTCGGACAGACATCGACCCCGTTCTGTTCAGTTTCCGTGTGAAGTTCTACCCGCCCGACCCTTTCCGTCTGAAGGAGGAGATAACGCGCTACCAGATCTACCTGCAACTGAAGAGAGACCTACTACACGGCCGACTCTACTGCACTCCCACCGAGGCGGCCTTATTGGCGGCCTACATCATACAGGGTAAGCGCGCCTTTTATATACCCTCCTGTGCATACTGGCGAGGTTCACGCGCGTATCTTATTTTACCTAATAGTAGCCGGGGACTCTAATTCTAACCGGGACCCGCTTCACTGGCCGATTGGTCTAAAGCGTCACTCTGATATTAAACTGGCATGATAATGATGGGAATATCGGGGTTAAAATCCCGATCAGGTTTACTTAGGGTGTTTTTTCCTAAATTGTTTCCTACCCTACTTCCACTAAAATGCGGGTAGATTACCTCTAAAATGCTTCCTTCATCCTCACCCAATTTGAGTAAATTATATTACCATAAATCCACATAGCTGACTCACCTACTGACATTAATATTCACCCACTACCAGATGAGCTAGAAACTTGAAATTTGGCAAAATTATAGCGTATTGCCTGTAGCCTACAGGAAAATTCCAAAAAGTTAAAAGGTTTTAATTTTTAACCCCCGAAAAAAATTCAAATTGGCGGAGCAACTTTAAAGTCGGTGTGGACCTATCGTTGAAGGTCTCTTGTGACTAAACGGTAAGCCCTATCAAAAATCGGTTCTGGAATTACATTAGTTTACATTCACTTGCAAGAAAACTCATTGGGGTGCAAAGCAAATTATCATATATGCAGACAACCTTAACAGGTAACTTAGTAAGACGTGGTGATTAAAAATAAAATTGTATCTGGGGTGAAAAGTAAAATTGCTAATAGTCGTCGGGGCTATTAGGTCAAATATGATAATTCAGTAAGACAGAAAAAATAGCCCCACATTTACCATCGGTTGGACGTCTTTTGTTAGTGTTAATGACGTTCCCCACCTGTGACGTCACAGCAAGTCGAGATAGGATTTTCCATATTAAGGTTTTTACATTTTTTAGGTGAATTTTAAGGACATAAATTGAGGGAAAAAACCACATTGATTCATAAATAATCACAGAGAAAGTCTTGCGTTATCATAAAATTATATATTTTTCTTATTTTGGAGGTTTTTTGTAAATTTATTTAAAAAAATCTTTTTAGTCTTAGGTTATTTGGTTTATTAACTAAAATAGCTTGTAAGAATCTTCTTGCCAGGATGTAGATTAAATAAGTACATTAAAGTGTAATATGTAAATCTATAAAAGTAATTCATTTTAAAATGTAAGTCGCTGTCCTGGTGCAAATAGTTGAGTGAGTGTCTATACTCGTCAGTGGAAGAGGGAACGTATTACCGGCATTAGCGGGTAAATTAAAGGCCTCGTAGTTTTACGTCCAGGCACAACTAGTTGAGTGTGTATACTTGCCAGTGGAAGGGGGGAAGTATTATCAACAGGCAAATTAGAGGCCTCATAGTGTATACAATTCATATTCGTATCTCTCTTTCTATAACTCACATTAGTGTCTTTAAGTGTGATAATGGTTAGGAAGCCCGCTTCGGTGGCCACGTAGTCTAACGCGCTACTCGTAATAGACTAGACTGCCAATGACGGGGAGATTGAGGCTCGAATCTTCACCGGGTGTACTGAGGATGGTTTTTCATTCTTCCTCCGCGAAAATGTGGGTACGCTTCCCATTATTATAATTTTCCTAATCCTTAAAACCATTAGCATAATGAGTGCCCATAAGCGTCCAACCCGATCGGGTAGTAAGATGCGCTGCTAAAAAAAATTGTTAGGAAGCTTTAGGTGCTTAAACACACCATGCCTACACGGGGAGAAAGATACAAAGGACGCATTTCAACAAACTTCCCCTCCCCTAAGCCATATCTACAGTCCTAGACTGACGTCTCCAGGAGTAATTTCATATTACGCACACCCTAATGAAATGTGTTCCACACTCATACAAATGTATACCTGCATGTATACGCACATACACATGATGTCTACAACTTCATCTGCCAAACTTCCCTACCGTATTCTATGGCTCATAGAAAATAAGAATAAAAGTTTATACAAACATAGGTTGCAATACTCCCCCTCTTCAAGGTACAGCAGCAACAAATTGACTGAATTTTCAACACTTTAATTAAAATGGTTTCACTCAAGTCATTTACTTTTATTTTTGTTTCAATGAGGTTATTTCTTGTTTAGTTTGTTTCAAAGAGGTTATTTCTTTTTTAAGTTGGTTTCAAGGAGGGTATTTCTTTTTTCGTTATTTTTTAATTTCAAATATAAAGTTTTTAAATAGTGTTTTATATGTTATTTTATTTTTCTGAGCTATTTCATTTTATTAAATTCATTTGGTTTATTGTTTTTTCGGTAGATAATCAACCTTGTTTCCATATCAGTTTTTTTTTTGTTCCTCAAATTGATTTTATATATGCTTTAACTTCAATAGTAGGTATTCTCTGACAAGACATCTTGTGAATGTGGGGAATGCCAGGCCTCCACCGTGGTTCGGATTCCACGTTAAACTGTAGGTCCTTCATTATCATCTCACAATCATCCTACCATTACACATTTTTCACATTAGCTTAAGTGAGTATAACCCGAACAGTTAGTAAGACGCGGTGCTAATAATAATAATAATAATAATATAATAGTAGGTATTTTGAAAGCTATGTTTGAATGGACTCTTATTCTTAATTTTAGCTAAAGAATTCAGTTGTAAAAGTTGTCATTTGAAGTTGGGTATAGCCTGTATTCTATTTACTCTAGTGACGGTCACTATAAAATACTTTGATAGTATTAGAATATCTACCTATTCGATAGTTTAAAAATCATTCAAATTAAAATTATTAATTTCATAATTTCATTTATGTTGGCGGTGATCTAAAGTCATCCTTACTACGGCTTTGAACGTTTTACTTGTCATATTTACACAACATATTTGTTTACTTAAGGTCAACTTTTGGGGAGCTGTTCCATGCTGATCGATAGTCGTCTAAACGAATTCGAATGTATTCCTTGCTATCCTTATAGAAAATATTTGTTGCTCTTAAGGCTATTTCTATAAATCAGGCTTAAAATAAACTTGAATGACCAAGTATCTTAATCTTTATACATAAAATTTTTGTACGTTTTTCCAAATTGAATGATAACATGACTTTAGTAATCAAGTTTTCATAATTTTATGTGGCTACTTTTTAAAAGTAATTTTAATATTCTAATTATGGTTTTCAAACAACATGTCTATCATAGCTACAACACATTAATGCTTTGGTATTATAATAGTTACGACTCATAATAATACGTTTAATAATTTTGAATATTTTATTCATACAAAAGGAACCTTAGTGTTTTCTTAGTTATGTTTGAATTGCACTGTACAAGCAATAAGTATTAATAATATACCTTATTGTTTTGAAAAATCAGCATTGTTAGCAAGAGATGAGCCACGCAAGGTTGACTATTGATCAGCAGCTGAGAACAAATAGATTATTAGATAGTTTGAAAAAAAAAAAAAAGTTTTCGTCATTTGATAGTGCCCTTCACTAATTTACACACACATATTTATTTATATATGATTATTTTGCTCTTATTTAGGTATGACACCATAACTCAGTCAGTAGTATGTTTGTCTACTGAGCTAAGGGTCTCTGGTCCGATTCCTTGTATGGTAGAAAAATGTTTCTTTTGTGAAAAGTGGGTTTTACCCTGTCACAGTGATGAATTAATGGCTGGGGGCTGTATGTTGTATCTTCTCTAGATTTAAACTAGTTTATAAGTTGTTTGCTGATATAAACAGTCGGTTCAGAAAGAGCACCTTAAATACCTCCAATAAATGGGGGAGGGGGAATTTACATTATACATATTATATATAGACTATATATAATGTAAATAATAATTTTATATATCATATGTATACACACACATATATATATACATATATATATATATATTATCACATATCCAGATAAAATTACTATCATGTTATATTTTATTCATTTAACTCTAACCCAGCTATTTACTTTTCAGTTAATAATCTCCCTCTCTCATCTGTGGCTTCACTAATTCTGTTAGTTTCATCTGTTGAACACACATCGTGCGTTGCCATTGTTAAATAAAAGCTTATTTTATGGTGCGGCTTGCAGGAGTTCCCATACATCTACATTGTATGTGGTTGAGATTACTGATTGTTGTCCGTGCAGTTTTTATCGTGTCTGTGTGTATTATGGATTTCCAATTTCATCTGCACCACAATATATCATATTGCTCACTAGTATTGTGCAGGATTGAAATTATATTTGCTAGCAACAAAAAATTAATTTATTACATTTAATGTAACTATTAGGGTATATAAAAAAACACATGTTCAAAATAACTTTATACAAATTCGGCAAAAAGAAACCTTCTAGGTTTGAGGTAATATAGCTATTTCTAGAAGAATTATCATGGAACCAATGGAAATCCACACACTTTGTTAAGTTTCCACGGATCAGTAGAATCCAAACTCCATCTCCGAAGAGATCCCCCGAAGGGCTTCCCAGCTACACTATACCCGGGCTCAGAGCCCCCTAACAATGCAACCACTGATACCCATCGGGACTGGAACCTTTTCGCCGGACATGGACCGAAGTCCACGAGTGCCGTTCCGGGTAGTAGGGCACCCGAAAAATCCAGGACCAGCCCTTTTACGCCAGCTTGCCTTGGGTAACTTGAGAAAAAAAAACCTCCACTGGGACCGGATGGAGGAGGAATTTGGCTCCTCCTAGTGATCGCCCAATCACGAGGAAGTCAGTAGCTCAGCCTCCGAACAGTCGTCTCCTCAAAACCATCATTCCTGCCCCAGGACTTCCTCAATATCTCCCCGAACTTGGCTGCCGCCTCTTCAGTGTACCACTCTTGAGACCGACTGCCCGAAAGTGCCCCGACAGGATTTTTATAGATCTGTCCGTACCGGAATGTGGCAAAGATAGTCTAGTGCTCGTTTATATGAAACGTGCGCGGGCCCAAAGCACGTCCCGGCCCCGAATGTCGGGTCGGATCTGTACGACTGAGCACCACGACCCCCAGTTTTCACAGATCAATGATTGGTGTTACCAAATGTTCTACAGTTAAACTTTTTTCATGATTAGATTTATTACTTTTTCCCTTCTTTTTTTTATCTCCGCATCTTAATTTTTGTTCAGGCTATATGCATATTAATTAATTACTGTAAAAATATAGCGAGATCGGTTGAATTTATAGGACATGTACCAGCATTTGTATGGAGGGAGAGTAGAAAAACCATCCTCAGCACACCCAACCGAGATTCATCTCTCGATATCCCGGTCATTGTTTGTTTAGTCTGCTGTGAGATATGCAGCCACCAAAGCAGAACATTTATTACTATTACTTGCGTGTAACCCTAACGGGTAGTAAGACATGGTGCTAATAATAATAATAATAATAATACTATTAATAATGCTACTGTTCTAAAAATAAGATCATGTTGATTAAACCGCATTTGTATAGTATAAAATTACATTTCTCAAGCTTCAAAAACTTACTCTACAAGTAACCCACATTATTTTTATTATAATTATTATTTAGCACCGCGTCTTACTACCCTTTCGGGTTATAGACTTAAGTACTAATTACGCTAATGGATTAGGAATTAGGAAGGTTGAATTAGGAAGTGAACCCTCATTTGCGTGGAGGGAGAGTGGAAAACCATTTAGGAAAAGCCACCCCCAGTTCACCCGACCGAGATTCGAACCTCGATCTCCCCGTCCTCAGCAGTCGAGCTCAACACGACTAGCGTGCTAGCCAACTACGCCACCGAGGCGGGTAAGTAACCTACAGAAAGTAATTGTAACTACCCGTCTCGGTGGCGTAGTTGGCTAACGCGCTTGTCGTGTTGAGCTCGACTACTGAGGACGGGGAGATCGAGGTTCGAATCTCGCTCGGGTGAACTGGGGGTGGTTTTTCCTAAATGGTTTTCCACTCTCCCTCCACGCAAATGCGGGTTCACTTCCTCTAATTCAACCTTCCCAATTCCTAATCCATTAGAGTACTTAGTACTTAAAGCGTATAACCCGAACGGGTAGTAAGACGCGATGCTAAGTATAAGTATAATAATAATAATTGTAACTAAGTAAATATTTTCAGCAAATGTAACAAACCAAACCATACCATGGTACTTTCAAAATTAGCTTTTATAGCCCCTCATGAGTTCACTGACATTAGTTGGATTAGATACAATAACAGGTGGTTTTCCTTCTTTATACATACAGGATGAACCGTAACATATGGGACTCACTTCAGCTCCGGGCAGGAGAAAAAAAACCCGTTCATATAAACAAGTGTTCCAATTGATCCAATTGATCTTGTTTTCCGAGTTATAGCCAAGTGATTCCATTAAACTGTTTGTATACCATACTTGATGTCTTTTAACTAGGTATTTTCTATGGGGTATTCCTGGTTATTACAAACACCTATAATTGAAAGAGTGTGGCATTCTAAGACATGATGACTGCAGGCTTGCATTTAGGCCCAAGGTGACCATTTGAACACTTCCTATTATGTTAAAGCACCTCCACATTACCAGAGTACAGACATGAATATAACTTTGAAATAAGGTCAAATGGGACAAATGCTAAATATATTAACTTTTTCTAAATTTTTGGGGGTCTTTTGTCAACTGCTGAATTGGGTCACACACAAACACGTATCTAGGACCGCCTAGTCATAGTGAATTGTGGCTCGAGTATAACTTGACAACCACGTGAGTCTCTCGGCTAAAGACCCCCCTGCAGGCTCAGTTATCCCCGTGGACTTGCCTGCCCTAACTGGTTTGCACCGTGAAGTTGAAGTGTGTAGGGACTGTTGCAGTTTATGCAATCCTAAACCTTGGCCTGTGCTATTTGGAGATCTGATGAAAAATATACCTGTGCAAACTAGGATTGTGCAGTTAAGACTGAGCGTAAAGGGGGCCATAAAGTCTTCTCTTTGCAATCCCCATGGATAAACTGTCAGTCTTGACTAAATAAGGGTTTTATTTATTTTTAATTTTCTACTTAGTTTGTAAAATAAGAAGAAGAAACATAATTTTTTTAAATGTGTTAAAAGAAGTAGATGGTGTGAACCATGGTTACTAAAAATATACAGTTATTCACACATCACTTTATTAAATTAAATTAAATCTGAATCAAATGATTGGAGAAACCATCTTCAGAAGGATGAATATACTTACGTTGAGTTACAATCATTGGTGACTCCATTGTTACATACTGTACACTCATAGTTTTAAATTGTTTAAAACTATCTGAAAACTTCAAGAGCTAGGCCAAATCTGCATGTGTTTGACTGAGTGTGTAGGTGTCAGATATAGTAGCAACGTCATATCCGTATGCACTTAATTGCACGTGTTTGACTGAGTGTGTATAGGTCAGATAGTAGCTACATCTTATCCATGTGTACTTAACTGCACGTGTTTGACTGAGCATGTAGGGGGGCCTTAAGACTTGTAAACTTAGGAACAGAAAATATCTAGGCCAGTGTTTTTAAGGGTATTGCTAGTGCTGCATTCTTATATACATGCCCTCTGTTTTACAGCATTCCTGGTAGAAACGTCCTTATGTCAGGGCATTATGAATTAAGGAAACCCTTAATAGAGGGCGTACTTAAAATAAAAACCCTCTGTCATTACAATTTTACACTAAAATTACTAAATTAATATTAACTGAAATTAATAACTTTTGGGGAGGTCAAATAAATACCTTTTCCATACTTTTGTGGCACCCCTAATATACTATCGTGGCACCTCCTTTGAAAAACTCTGGTCCAAGCCGGATCAGGTTGATTTGTACTCATATTATGAAGCGTCTGGTACTTGGCTGATTGTTTCAGCGGAGTTGGGTGACTACGATCCTGAGGAGCACGAGGAGAACTACGTGTCAGACTTCAAGCTGCTCCTGAAGCAGACACAGGAGATCGAAGAGAAAATCATGGAGATTCATCGCACCCACCTCAAGGGGCAAACCCCTGCGCAGACGGAAAACAACTTCCTCAAGAAGGCTTGCCAACTCGATACATATGGCGTCGACCCTCATCCTGTCAAGGTGAATTGGAGAACATCTTAAGTGGTTTTATAATAAAACCTGGCACCTGGCACTCTTTGTCCGTTCTTTGAACTAGTCAAGTAGGAACTTTTAACTGTCCAGATATGTTTTCAAATATTATAGCTGTCAACAGTTTGACAAACTTAAAGTTTTGATAAATGATTGAGTGGTAAAACCACTATTCCCACACTTTTAGAGACTTTTATCTAATTATATTTATTAGCAGTACACCAAAGCGATTAGAAGGGTAACTATGAGAAAATGTACCCACATTAACACAAAGATATAATAGGAAAACCACAATGATAAATCATGTATAATGAATATGCCTTCAGGATTCCAAACACACACCCATTGAGTTATCGTTTGTTGCAAACTTCATGAATTAACTTTTAAGGTTACACCACATTGAAAGTGATGAGGGAGATTCTCTTTGCTTAACCATATTAATATTCTCCAAAATAGTTTATCCTGAGGTCTTTTTTTTACACTGTATGGACCTCGACTTTTACAATATACGTGTCTTTGATTTGTTTACCCATACATTTTTTGAGAATGGCCTTTCACAATTAGTGTGTTTACAGTATTTGTAAAAATTTAACCTATAGAATTTTCTCTACATACAGTTTGTCTAATAGACTTATAGTATCTGCGCTGAATCATTCTTTCCATACAAATATATTGACTAAACTTAAAACTATCAAACTGATCATAATTTCAATGTTGTCAAATGAAGAATGCATGAAACTGCACTTGGATAAGTTTTCTGGTTGGAACATAATCTTCTGTCCCACTCCCTGTTTAATTGGCTGCCATCTACCAGACTTCTTTGCAAGTCATGAAAGAATATTAGCACTTTGTTTAGAAAGTGTACTATAAATAAACTAATAAATGCTCATAATTAAATTTCAAGCTAGTTATTACTCAATTTAAATTAAGAGCTAAAATATATTTGTTGTTTTAAATGTGTGCTAAAATTATTATTTTTAATCAAATGTTAAAAAAAGTTAACTCGTAGCCTACCCCGAAGTTTTAAAACCTTTATAAAGCATATTTCTTCAATCAAATTTTAATTTTTCATCAATCAAAAAAAGAAAAATTTGAATGTAACCTTTAATATATATCTAATGTGTAATAAAGTGCTATATCGCCAACTGTTGTTAGGACCACCGAGGGAACCAACTGTACCTCGGCATCAATCACTGTGGGATCCTCACTTTCCAAGGAAGTCGGAAAACTCACCACTTCCACTGGCCAGAGGTTCAGAAGATAAACTATGAGGGCAAGATGTTCATTGTCCACCTCACCTACATTGAGGTATAGTACAGCATCGCCAACATTGATCATTTTTAGCATGGCAGACCTAAATGCATTTTTCGTTGTACCCTTATTTACAATCCAAATTTCATAGGGAATAGCTTTTAGAAAATACAAATACATTTTTATGGTGTTAACATTGAAATATTCTCTTTATTATTGTTATTTTAAATGTGAAAGTAGATCTAGTTTTTTTTCTTTCTTTTCCCCCCAGTGAAAATTGGACTTCTACAAACCTTCTGTTAGAATCTTGATCTTATCTTGTGGAAGTTATGTTAGCCATTAATTAAGGATTATAACTATGTAAATACCCGCATTGGTGAGTACCCAATCTAAGGCATCAATCTTGTCTGGTCTAATCATTGCGTGTTTGAAACCAGAAAAGAGCGACAGCAGTTGTCCTTGAGTTTTCTGGAATGATTGCCTTGTCGTTGATTCAGTGACATAACCAGGATTTCATATCGAAGAGAGAGGAGGGTGGGGGGCCTAAAGGAAAGTTCCTCCTTCTCTCATTTATTGCCTGATCATACCTTCGCACAACCATTCCCATTGTACAAATCCCTCCCCCTCTTCCCTTGCAACCAATCTAAGTCAAAAATACATTGATATTGTGTTAAATCACTGCTCACTTAACTGAAACAAGCATACCATGGTATTGATAAACTAGGTTATAGAATATTTTCAAGCTGACATACTGTAAAAAAAATGCAAAACATATTATTTATTTAAACTAAAACACACAAAGAACACAAGTTAAAGTTCAAAATGAAATATTAAAAGGCTTAATTAGACATTAAAGTTTAAGCTGGCATCATATGGAGGGGGTTAACACCTTGAGCTGAGTCTGGACACCTTAAAATCCCCCTTCCTGGCTATTTCACTGATTGATGTTAATGTTTTATCCATGTACAACTCATTAATAGGGCAAAAATAAACTCTTTATTGAACTCGGTTGTCTTGGGGTAAAGTGCTTGTCTTAGGACCCAATGTTCGTGAGTTCAAACGCAGCTGGGGTCAATCAATTTTTCTTGAGCAATAAAAATTTGTAGCACAATTTCATTTGGAGGGGAATTAATCCTGTCACTCCCATTTTGATCCGTGGAATGTAAAATAACTATGGAAGGTATGTTAAAATGCCTTTCCCGGAAAAATTGTAAGGCCCTTTTGCCCTCACTCATAGAAATTCTCGTGTGTTGATATAATGATGGTGATAATAATAATAATAATAATAATAATAATATATTATTGTCATTTTTATTGATATAAATAGTTGGTTCAGAAAGTGTATGTCCTGGAAATATAATATTTTGGCAAGATTAGTTGGTACCCACCAGGAAAACCTGGAAAAGTCAGGGAATTTTGCTTGTGAAGTATTATATAGCTATATATACTCAGCTGAAAAAAACCAATTAAGTAATGTTCTGTTTAAAAAAGTTTGGTTGTATATGGTACACTTTAAAATACATTGAATTTCAATTTGTATTGACACATGTTTTCTAATAATTTATTTTATGGTATTTTGTGTTTTTCCTGTACTTGAAGGATCCTAGAACAAAGGTAAATTATTTTACTTGTATTATTTGGTTTATAAACAAATAGTAATGATAAATTTTATCTTATTCTTCACTTATTGTATTTATAAGATAACATTAAAACCAATGCAGCAATAATCTTTTTATTCAGTTTATTACTGTTTTTTACAAGTTATGGAACTTCATTTTATACAACTTTTGAAAAAATAGTTATTAATATGAAATGTTGTCAGACTTCTTAGTTCAGTTGGTAGCATGTCAGCCTACTGAGCTAAGGGTCCTGGGTTCAATTCCCGGTGTGGCAGAAAAGTTTATCATTGGTGAAATGTGGGTTTTCCCTTCATATTGATGAATTAATGGCCAAGGGCTAGGTGCTATGCCTGTTAAATATTTAAGTTAAGTTTATCACTCATGAGCTTATATAATAACTTGGTTCAGAAAGTGCATTTTAAATAGGCCTCCATCAAATAAAATAGTAATAATAATACCAGTTAACTAAATGTTACAGAAGAAGCATACGGTGGGGTTTAAATGCCCCACTGGGGCAGCCTGCAGACATGTATGGCGATGCGCCATCGAACAAATGCTTTTCTTCACGTGAGTATTTCATTAATTTTTTTAGTTGATGCTTTATAGACATGTAACTCACCAATAATAGTCTAGTGTATTCTAGGTAGTTTTGCAACCCTCTCTCGCCATGTATGCAAGCAGGTTACCGTCGAGCTCGGAAGCCCCCACTGTGGTGACTGGCGGGAGCTTCTTCTCGTGGGGGACCAAGTTCCGATACACAGGGCGTGTAGAGCGAGAGATCCTTGAGGACGTCGGTCCACTACGGAAAGAAGAGCCTGCCATCAACAGAAATGCACGGACAGGAAGTCTGAGACGTAAAGCCTCGAGTGTCCCCGCCACTCCATCGACACCCGTGGGTTCCGATCTGGGTGAGATCAGTAAGGAACCGTTTTACTTACTAGCAGTAGTGACATGATTCACGTTAACCTCAAAAAATATAGACTTAGTAAGTTGCATTTGTAAAATTGTGGAGCCACAAATATTATGGTATCAAAATTCACTTCAATTCAAAGCCATTTTAAAAGATCCACTTTTTGAAATGTAACGAATCTAACCTTTTAGCCAATAGATATAGAAATGAATATTTTGCAAATTAAAGCTGATACAAGTTCACTTTTTCGTTTGATCATCAAGAAATTGATTTAATTTGGTAATCTATTCGCTACATTATCATATGTCCTATTTCTTATAATTTGGATAAGCTAAGTGCAGCTCATTTAAGTTGTAACTAGTTCTTAGTTTAACCTATAGAAAGTATCATCTTATGATTGCAAAAATTTCATATCTCATAGCCATTACTGAATCACTCTTTATCTGAACCTTTGCCCTGCATGCATGCATGGGCCAAAGCTTTTTAAAGTGAATTGTTATAAATCTGAACTAATCTCCCTGATTGAATCTATGATCTATTTTTTTATTATTCTAATAAAAAGTAGTGGCATTGGCTCTAAATAGTTTAGAAACTCTCCTATCGATGCATTTCATGTATTGGTAGTTAATTCTTAATGTCAATGTAGTTGGCATTATTAATAATTTTTTATTAGTATTTATAGAGCATGAAATTTTATTTTCGTAAAGTTTTCTTACATTAGAAAAGGGCATTTTTATGCACTTAAATTACCAAATTCAAATTAAAAAGGGTTTTATAAGATTGTAAAGACTATGCGTGTCCACAGAATTTATTGAGACCCCCCAAAAACGACATTTAAAAACGTTTCATCAACAATTAAAATATCACATAATTAACAATAAGCATACTTTAAAATATGATTTTTCACACCTATGGGCCCTGATCAATGCCATTTTTTTTAAATACCAATAGCTTAAATATACCTTATTTTGATGATTACAGCAAATACTGGCTTAATTAATTTATCTGTTGTAATTTTTACACTACTGTTATGTTTATTTAGGCTCAATTTTATTTTTAAATAAAAAATAATTATATCAGAACAAAGAGGATCAACAGTCTTGATAAGACGGGGAGTGTGTTTGCCCGTAGGGTACAGCAGTTTGCCCCGCTCAAATCACTCAGGCCCACTGTCTGATTCACGACTAGACAGTAGTTCAAGCCTGCTCTGTGGGGGTGATGTGCCCATGTCGTCCCCTTACTGCCCCGACAACACTCTGCCCCTGTTGGAGACTGTGTGTGAGGACCAAGAGATTCCCGGGAAACTCCGGTCTCAAGGTCAGGCTTCTCCCCTCGGCTTGTCGATAATTGTGCAGGACATTAATTATGAATAGGGAAATTGTAACACATTTGTGGTGCTTTGGTGGGGCTGACTTTGTTACCTAGGTTTTGGTTACTTTTAAAATTGAATCTGCACCAAACTTTTATTTTTATTAATATGTCATAAAATAAATATAATAGAATAATTTTACAATTATTGTAGAAATGAAGAAAAAATTAAATTAAAAACACTAACACACATTTATAAACTTTTCTTCAATACTTCGGTGATAAATGAATTTTCCTCATTAGGTAGTAGAATAAATAGGAAGTTTATTTCAGCTGTTCCAATTTAGTTGTTGAAGGATTTTTAATCTTCCAGAGAAGTGTTCAACAACTAAGTTGGCTGATTTCCTGCTCAGTTTACTACCTCCTAAGGAAGATGCCATGTGACATTGAAATATTGAAGTGTTTGTAAATATGTTTTAGGGTTTTTAATTTTATCTGTGCTTTATTTTTTACAATTCTATCATATTTATTTAATAACATCATGCTTAATGCACTCTATTTAATAAATTATTACTGTTTAACTATTGAAATGTAGCCAAACACTAGATTTACACTTTTCTTTTTAATATAATTGATACTAAACTAGTATAAATATAGTTAGATGTTTTTTATAGATGAAAAATAAAAACTACTTTTCAACTTATAATGTATTCATTTCCCTATTTTTTTCTGCTTCTGTATTAAACTTAATTTATTTTATTACTACTGTTTTGAAATATTTTGTTGCTAAATAGTTGGACTAATTTTCTTTTATTGGTTTTTCTTTGTTGTGTTGCTATTCTATTTATTTTGATTTTAATTTATTTTTACCTCTGATGTAGCGGAAGAGATACAAGCATTTATAAATCATGAGGCAAGCGATTTATTGCAAAGAAATTATGCAGATGCTAAAGTAAAACTCAGTCCCAACTCCTATGTTGTCCAAGCAGATGTTTTGATGAGGGCTGAACCCTTAGATGTAGAAACCACCAAACCCAAAGTCCATTCACTAATTGGAACGGCTGGCAATTTATCAAACGGAGGAGGTAAGAATCAAATTTGAAATTTCACAATATAGTTGTGCCTGCGTTTAACAACAACAAAAAATATTATTTCATTTACAAATAACTTAACAAAATTGGCTTTGTCAGGAAAAAATGTCCTTTAAAATTACAATCAAATCCTTTCACTTTCTTTGTTTAAGTGTGAGTTGTAAAAACTTTAAATACCTCAAATTTATTTTTAATGGCCCATATCAACTCACGATTAACATCCATCTCAAGTAAATACTAAATAGTACAGCTTAAAACAGCTGTTGCACATCGAGGTGCTTTTTTATGTACCCTATTTTAATTTAAGAAACATTACCTTACATTAGAACACAAATTCAGAGAAATCATTTTACCATATTTAAAAAAATTATTTCAAAACTAAAAAAAAAAAAGACAAATTATCAAACCAATCCGAATTTTACGGTTTTAAAATGAAGGATGCCAAAAAGAAAACTACATTTAGACACATTTTATTGTTCAAGCTTAAATCTGTTTTTAATTTTAATCGGCCATGAGATGGGCTTATAAATAATGAAAAAGGGCTGGGCGGGATACTGTACTTAATGGTGATATGGTGTTTCTTTATTTTTATTTTTTGATGGTTAAAATAACAACTTAAATATCGATGATATAGCCTTAATTAACAACTATAATAGCATTGCTATTTAATCCATCATGATATGCGCATTCGTACAGCTGTCATTGTACTATTGGCAACATAAAGCCTTCCTGAATCAAAGGTGGCTGCGTTATCTGATAGATCAGAATTTTAAATGATCACTAACATGTTGTTGACGATTTCCACACGTGTCACAGACGCTGCCTTGAAATGTGAGTGACTCTGGACACAGGACGAGTCCTGGCTAGCTTATTGGTGTACTAAGCCAAAGGTCCCAGGTTCGAGTCTCGTGTCCAGATGTCATTTTTCAGTTTACAGAATATTAAATAACTTAGTTAACTAGTTTTATGTTTTTATCATTGTGCAAACAGTCTGTTAAGCAAATGTCTTAGGGCATATTGCTTGACCATGGTAACACACAGAATAATAATAATAATAATAATAAGCTTGTTAAATACATTCAAGTACTACAAAGCAGGGTAAAGATCATGCACAAGCAAGATATTGCAGCTATTATAAATATTTATTCACCTGTTAGATTGAACTAAAATAGGCGTGTGTACTTTTAAAATCTTTTAATAATATGTTATTTAAAGTATATAGGTAAATTAAGAATCTATTGATTTTGAATTCACGTTTTTCTCCAAACTTTGATAGTAACTTTTGATTGATTTTTGTGGTTGTTATTAGTGGGCTCAACTTTGCAAAATTCCTCACTCTGGTTGACAAATAACACATTTCCTAATCTACAATCTCACATTTACATATAGCTTTGGTATTATTATTATTATTATTATTAATATATCAATTATCAATGTTTGTTGTCATGTGAGCCTATAAATGTACTTAAAAACAAGTTGAGTTATGTTATCTTGTGATAAGAATTATTTTAACCTTTTTATAAATACTTATCATAATGTTGTTTTAGTAAAAAAAAAAATAATTAATTTCTATCTGGCCATATTGAACATAAACATTTTAAATGAACAAACTATTATACCATTCTTGTACTCACATAATCATTATGACAACTGCCAACCATGTTGGGTTATTAGGAGAATATGTGATAGTAACTAGTTTTGGTTAGAAGCATTAGAATTACATTTACTAATCATTCAACTTAATTCTGGTCTCAGTAGCCCTCCTAAATCTGTCATAAACATAAAAACTATTTATTTGTAAACACATTATGAAAAAAAATATTACTCAAATAACCGACCTTAACATTTTACAATTTCAACTTTATTTTTGACTATCACATCTTACATCAATTTAATGTTCTTGAAAACTCATAAGTTATATCTAAATAATTAGTACGGAACTCCGCACAAACTTTCTCACTTTATTGTTAAGAAATTGAGATATTTACTCAAAATTCGTAATATAATATACACTAGCAAACCAGAGAACAAATAGCGCTAGACATACGTACATATTTTTTGACTCGTGATTTTAAATTTTATAATTTTAATTTGTAAAAGGAATTAGTCTTGATTGTGTATTTGGACCAATAAAAAAATATCGATATTGGATCCCCAAGGGTCAACATTTTGTATTAAAATTTTGGCTTATGGTTAAAATTTTCGTCATTTTACTAGGGGATGCACATCTTATGGTTATTGCATTGCTATTAAAATCCTAACTTATAAATTTTGACCAATAAAATAGGTAAATATTGACTATTGAATCTAAAATGATAGAGATAGATCATTGTTGTACAAACATTTCTCTTAAAAGGTTGAAAGAAAGAGCACATACACTTTTTGAGAGACTTACTCATTTCTTACTATATGGCATTAGAGAATTATTGTGTTATAACTTAAGTAGTATCTCTTTACAACTAAAGTTCCCAAAATTGTATTAATATCTCAGAAACTGTTGGTTTTATAAAAATATATTTCATGGAAAAGTTTTTTATTTAAAATAGTACTACAGTTTGCAATGATAATTTATTTATGATCTAAAATAGTTGCGGAGATACTATGAATTTTAATAAAAATCGTTAGAACCAATTTTGAGAAAATTGATATTTTGTCTTTTCGCTTTTTATTAAACTACTCTTAATTTTGGGGTTACGGCATTGCCAAGACCGCTTTTTAAGGTTTGGGGGGTCATGAGACATAATCCATCAACATTTCAGGTTAGATTTTTTTATGGTCGCAATAATTTACCTTTAGTGTTCAAAAAGTTAAAATATATATATATTTGCATATAGCTTAAAATTTATTGGGTTTATAAAAATATGTTTTGAATAATATATTTGTATTATAAATAGATCTACAATTTTAAATGATAAGTAATTTCATATCTTAAACAGTTTTGGAGGTATGATCAAAAATGAGAATTTACGCATCAGACCGGAGCCCTTTAAGTCATTTAGTCGAAATATTGAGTGTGGCTATTTTGTTTAGAATATTAATAAATGTTTTGAAATGAAATTCAATCAAAATCGTTAAAGCTGATTTTGAGAAAATCGACTTTTTCTCTTTTTGCCCTTCAGTAAACTAACCTTAATTTTCGAGTTAGATATCCAGTTCCAAAAACACTTTGGGGCAACCCTATGAAAACTCTAGATACCAAGTTTTATCCCGATCGGTATCGAGATTCACCCAAATCTCGAGTTTTTTTTTGGCGATCACAATACTTTCTCTACCTGTAAGATAGCAAGAAAGTAAAAATTGATGATTTCTTCTAAGGCTGATAATTACTTACCTACTTGTTAAAAATCACATAATACATTTATTTGTTGCTCTTTAGTGCCTGTACCTTTTAGACATCCCAAGAAATATTTTGAAAGTTTGGTTCAATTTCTTGGAGTAAAGTCGGTGACCTGGCGGTCTAGGGGTAAGGTGTCAGACTTCTGTGCTGATGGCCGGGGTTCAATCCTTGGTCGCGGCAAAGATTTATCTGATTACCAAACCTTTCCTTCACCCTTCACCTCTGACAAGACATCTTGTGAACGTGGGGAATGCCAGGCCTCCACCGTGGTTCGGATTCCACGTTAAACTGTAGGTCCTTCATTTCATCTCACAATCACCCTACCATTACACATTAGCGTAAGTGTGTACAACCCGAACGGGTAGTAAGACGCAGTGCTAATAATAATAATAATAATAATATTAATAATAATAATTTTGGAGTAAATATATAAAGTAGAATATGACAAGTTAGCCAACCACTTGTAAAATCCGTGAAATACAGATGTTTTATCTCTGTAAAAAAAGGGGGGGGCTAGCAAAGAGATTTTTATAGAATAAAACTCGAAAACTGGGTCCACACTTGTAACAGTAAACTATATTGTATCCCCATCGCGAACAGGGTTAGAGCGGGTTGACAATACGCGTGACACATTTGAGACAAATATTTTGACCAAACTGATCCTAGCTACATTGCAAACATTTTAGCGTTTCATATTTTACATCATCTAACCACAGCAAGTGTTTGGTTTGTAGCAAGTACAGACATGCCGTGACTGCACCCCTTATCTTCCTTTGATGTGACAAAGATACACTGACTCAAAGCGAGTTTCAGCAAACTGATACATGCAACACACTCATGTTCACATCGAGGTTACAGAGTCTCGCCCAAATTACCATGTTCATGATACTTGTCGAGGATACATTACGATGTACAGTTACAAGTGAGGACCCTGATTTAAAAAACTTATAAATACAGTAGAGTCTTGGAAACTCGATATTTCGTGTAACTTTACACGTACATGTGCACACAGTTGTTAGCACCAATCATCACACTCCAAGGTCATTCATCTGTATAACTTCTCAGTTTGTGTAACTCAAGTGGAATCGTCGTGTTGTGGTGTTTATACAAGGGCTGTGTTTGTTAGTTTTCCAATTCAGTAACGTGTTACGTACAATACTGCACTGCATTTTTGTTTATTACACATATGATACACCATTATATTATCACGTAATATATTGTACTGTATATATATTACTGTTATTGTACTGTACAATACTACAGTACAGTACAACTGTAGCTATAATATTCGATACTGTACTGTGATTCATTCTTGTTTAGTAAACATGAAATAGTAAACATGAATCTTATGCGAGCTTATTTGTAAAACTCGACATTTCAACACCATCTCAGTCAACATTAGGTTGAGTTTCCGAGACTCGACTGCATTTGTAAATTTGGGACATTTATCTTTAAACTTTAAACAGTATGCTTTTGCATAGAAGAGAGAGCTTTAAAACCAAGCACACTGATTCATAGACATGTCTTGCCCCTCCTCCCTCTCTCTTATAACAGTGTGTTGCAGATTAATTGCCCATCAAGGTTAAATATCTTATTCTAAACACAAACCTCAAAAAAGTCCCTTTAATGAAAAATGAAATTTTATTCCTTTTTACTTCAATCTAAATTGTGTGTAACAAGGAAATTTTGTAGTATTAAAATAATTGAAAACCATGATAAATGATAAAGCATGCAAACATGTCAAATAAATTGCAGATCCACTTAATAACACAAAAAACATGTGTCACAGAATATAAGTTTCAGGGTACATCAGCATTGGTGGTTGAGTTAAAATGTAGTTGTTAAGTTACCAATGCATCAATTTCTGCAATATCTAATTTATGTTTCTGTGTTTTTATTTACTTTTTTTCCTCCCTTATGCATTATATTATTATACATGCTTTTTATAGTCTTTTAAAATCAATAGCTTTGTATATTATGACCTTTATTAATCAAACAACCTCCTAGTTTATTTTTGACACTTTCATAGCTTAATTGTGCCAACATTCTTCTTCTCAATTTAAAGTATTTAGTGTATAGGTCCTCAGATAAAAAGGTAAGAAATCCAATTATCAATAAAATTAGATTAATAAAGAGGTTTCTAAAGGAAGTAAATATTCATAGAGAATGTTGTGTTGGATATTGGCAATACCATTTGAGAATGTCTATTTGTATACATTAATTTTTAAAATATCTGACACTTTGTAATATTTGAAATGTTTTCATGACTTAATAATAACGTTTTGATCAGTAACTTGGTTGACCTGGCAGTTTAGGGGTAATGTGTCAAGACTTCTGTGCTGGGGGTCCAGGGCGCAATACTCAGTCCCGGCACAGATTCATCTGATTACCAAACCCTTCCTTCACCTCTGACAAGATGAGTATTAATCACAACTTGTGAATGTATGGAATGCCAGGCCTCCACCGTGGTTCAGAGTTCACGTTAAACTGTAGGTCCTTCATTTCATCTCACAATCTCCCTACCATTACACATTAGCGTAAGTGCATATAACCCGAACAGGTAGTAAGATGCAGTGCTCATAATGATAATAATAATAATGATTAAAATAATTATAATAATTATTATTACCTTATTTCCAGACTGTGGCTGACTCAGTTTAGTAAAATGTTAACATCATCTTTTTTCCTTACACCATTCTTCTCTTAATAAAGATCTTCATTTGCAGTTTTAAATTATTCTGTCACATGTGAATTTCTTCAGAGACACAGGATGTGGTGAGGAGAGTGCACACCATGTACCATAATAGGTCAAGGGGTGTCATAGAGATGAAAAATAATCTCTAATAGTTTAAAAATGTAATAATTTAATTTTTATGATGATAATTATAAACACTATTGAAATCATTATGTTATTAAGTATTATATTATGACTGCAATATTCACTTTAAATCATTAAAATAAAAGTAAGATATGATACATATTTGAAAGGTGCACCACATTTAACCTCCTAATTTTTATAAGAATAACCTTGTCCGACAGCCAGAAAAGCTACTAGATCTACTTGTCAAGTAATGTAATCTGCAGCTTTCACTCTTGAGAGATATTATTTATACCTAAAAAACAGTAATAATAAGTAAAATCTTATAATTGTTGACCACAAAATAAAGTGTGTATTTTCTAAAAGTATACACCTTCCAAAATGCTACTATATCTGGGTATTGTTCGTGATATTTCCGCATTTAAATAACATACCATCCACCAGACCCAAATATTTAATCATAATACACTAGGTCACACCAATTAATTTTTTTACCCCCCTTCCATCATATTTTCACACATAGTCACAATATTGTGAATCGCCCTTTTAGTATTATGTCACAATATCATGCACCCTCATCCCCTTTTGTAATTGTATTTTTAATTGTAGAGCCTATAAAACCTATTTCTTGAAACATGCTTGTCAAATTCAATGAACAAAGTTGATGAATCGTTTGTTGTTTGTTTATATGATGGTGCAGTCAGGTTGATTTCAAAATAAATAAATTTAATAATTGTAAAGTGATGTCGCACATTATCTGACTCTGCCCCACCCCCGTCGTCACGCTTGGTCACACCGAGCACTAGTACCCACCCTCAATATGATATGCATATTTAGTTTATGGACAGCCCCTAAGATAATGCCCACAATACCATTAACTTCTGCGGCTGGTAAAAATTATATTGATTTCAAAATGTCAGATGTTTTAAAAATCACCCTATTGTTTTATGATCACTGTATCGAACCTATATAATAGAGCATGTTTTGAATAGTTGTTCTAATAGAATGTTATAAGTTGACCCTTTACTATCAGCATTTACTATGAGTAAGATATTTGAATATGAATCAAACCTGCTTTAGTGGCCGCATGGTCTAAGGCATCACTCTCACTTTAGAATAGACTGTCAATGAGAAAAAGATCAAGGTTCAAGTCCTAGTCGGGTGTACTGAGGGTGATTTAAAAAAAATTATTTTCCACTCTCCCTCCACACATAAGTGGGTACACTTCCGCTAAATTCATCTTCCCCATACCTAGCTCATTAACATAATTAGTATTCACATGTATAACCTGAACAGGTAGTAAGACGTGTTTCTAAATAATAACAAAAAATATGAATCATTGTTTTTTATTATAACATATATAATTATTTAAGCAAAATCTCTTTTTCACGTTTGTTATATTTAGAAGAAGGTACAGAAATAATGGCTAGAAAGAAACACATAAAACGGAACAAACACAAATTGGCTTTTACAATGAAAAGAACACAGTTCACACTTTACATTACTGCCACTAGACAAAGAGATAGTGACTTCCTCTTGAAGAAAATAGATTGATACCGCCCAATCCCCAAACCTAGGTTTCATTTTATCGGAACTCATCAGGAGGGAGTGTGAAACGCGTAATGCAACTTCCTGAAAGAAGAAACCAACAAACACTAAAGGAAGAAACAGGACATAAAATTGACACTACACATTCGCCAACATTGATCAAGAGCATTCTCCTGAAATATTCCACTGCATCAAGAGGCAATTCAAATGTTGCTTAATTATTTTCTATGAACACACATGCACCTTACCTTAGCCTCTTTCCCTTCCTTTCATTCTGCATATCATTTGAAGGTTTTAGAAGCAAGTTTGAGTTGGAGGCGGATACAGACCTACAGTCAAGCTTGAAAATACAAAGCTCAAACAAAGATGCTACCAAAATTATAAAATATATTAGGTTTGTGATTTAAAATATATTTGTAAACATAAAATAAGAATGCTCATATGGACTGACTGTGCATGCCTACAAGAAATAACATGTAATAGGGGTGTGAGAAGTCCACTTTTTCAGTTAGAAGCAAATCCGAATCGAATAAATAAATATTATCGAAGTTGAGTCAAAGTTCAAATACTTTTTGCTAAGTGTTTTATGCTTTAAAAAATATATTATGTTTATTTTTTTTAAAAACTATGCACTATAATTGCTTAATAAATGTCTTAGTACAAAATTGCTTGTAATATTTCATTCTAATCTGTTAACTTAAGTTAAATTTGTGAATATTTTTTTCTTTTTTCACTTTTGTAAATAATTATATTCCACTAATTTAATAAAGGTGTCCATAAAATCTCGGAATGGCAATGATTGAACATAAATTGAGTATTTTATATAACTTTCCTACCATTATACAATGATGTGGAAATTGAATAAGTATTAATACAACAAAACTTCAACTGTACCTTCTCAACTTGAAATAATAATTAATATTTGTACACCTTAACAATACTATTCATTATCAACGATACTACAAAATAAGAAATTATGTCAAGATATTTGGGATGAAGTCTAAGCTGACCTCAAAATGAATATGAAAGTTAAATTCGATACGGGGGGGAACTGCAAGCTCATCGAAACTTACTTTTGACAAACTTTATTTTCAATAAAATCATAAGTTTCTTTTAAGGTATGGTAATTTATATGAACGGAATAAAGTGTAGGAAAGACAATTTTCCCCCCCTACATATTGATGCTTTTATTTGTTCCTATACCAGTTTCCTTTAACTGTACTTAATTCAGGTATCTTTCTTTAAAGAATAATGTTGTGTGTTTTTCTTTTTATTTATTTCTTTTCTCATTAATGGATGTTTTCCTTTAATGGGCTAATACCGACTTCCTATTTTGTGGCAGTAATGCATTTTTAATTACAGTTTGTGACACTCTAAACTAAATAATGCATTAATTGAGTGCAATTCAAAAGAATAATTTTTTGAACTACTTAAAGATGTCTTGACCTAAGTTTATTATTAGGTTTATTAGTATAGTCAAGACTTAAAATAGATAGATAAAGTAAAACACTCAATCTATGGAGTACATTTTTGGGGTATTTGAACACAACTTTGGATTATTAACTATCTCTGTTTTCAACTTAAAAATAGATATTTTAACCAAAAAAATGTTAAATAATCAGAAGTATGCTTACATCAACTCTTCAGTGTTTATTGTTAATTAACTAATAACTACTTTTGACAGGTGGCAAGGAGAGCGAAGGAGGTCACGGTTTTGACGACTATTATTTTCGTGACTCTTTCGACCATTCATCATCAGAGTCGCAGTTGGTTGAACTAGGGGGAGGGCTGAAGCCATCTTCTATGGTACCTGTACCTCTCCGCACAACTCCTGTGGGGCGCACTCCCAGCAAGCAGCTTTCTGCAATCCCAGCACCTGCCCCTACAAACAACCAACAAGGGGGTGCTTCTGCGCAAAGAAGGTTCAATCTGCTTCAAGTGTTTGTCCCCTCGTTTGTTTTTGTAGCCTTGTCGCTGGCGGTGGCAACAGTCCTAGTTTTAGAGTCTGACTGTGATGTTTTGAGCGCTGTGAGGAGTTTGCCAGAGATGGTCGTGTTGAGGAGGGAATATTATGAACCTGCCAAGGAGTATCTTAGACAAAGAATATCCAAGTTGCTCTCATAATGTGATGATGAGTGTTAAACAAAAGAGGTTCACTGATAGAAAAGAGTGCGAGCTTGACATGTGCTTACAAACCTCAGGGTATTAAACAGATTAAGTCGTTAGATATGCCAATGTTTTAGCAACAACAAATGTCAACTACACATGTAAAGTGTAATGTATTTATGAAAAACACATTTTTTTCATCTATTATTAAAAACTTGAGGGGATGCAGCTTGATTTATTTAAGTTGTCTATTTTAAAAGACTTGAATTAATTTTTGTCCTAAAATAATTCAAAATATAATTTGATTTGAATGCTGATTTTACTATACATTTATTCACAAAAAAAAGATAATGAAATAGTTAATAAAAGCAGAATTAATGTATCTATATTTTCCATTTTTAAAATTATATAACTGGAAATCAAACAAGTTCTTCATTAAAAAGAGCTCTATGGGTTTCATTAGCTGAATTTGTTTCTTGTGAAGCAAGATTTTATAGTATAATTCAGTGAAATAAAACCTGCCATACAGGTCTCTAACGAACTAGAAATCTAGGAAGTCAAAAGTGATTAGGTACTGGTAGTTGTTAAATCTCCTTTTAAAAGGTAACAAAACATAATTAACTTTTAAACCGTACCTAGTATGAATTGTTGCAACATTTATATTAGTTTTATTTTTTAGTTCCTTCATTTAGTTACCAAAATGAGTGTTGCATACATTTTAAAGTTAAAATTAACAGAAATGTAAGAGGGTATAAGTTGATATGGAATAAATAGTAGGGCATATACACTTATTTCCACAGTGGCGATATTGTTTTCTGTGAGCATCGAATAAAGATTTTTTTAGAAACAAGCTTGCAATAAACTCATGAATGCATTTCTATACTGTAAGCTGTCCCTTTATTTCGATAGTCTTTCTTAAACATTTTATTTTGACTATCCAAATTCTTGTGAACATACCTACCTATATGTTTACCTACCTGGTCGTCTGAACCACACTTGGTTCATAACCTTGCTCTTCTTGGGAACATAATAGTCTTCAATTTTTGTATAACAAAGTATGGCACAACTTGGTATTTTTCAAACTGTTTTCTCTTCAAACTTATCCATTTATTCTTTAATATGCCCCTCCCCTACTCTCCCCCACCACCCATTCACATACCTTCCTCTCGGCTTTTACCCTCTCAATCCCTCCAAAACCATGTGTACAATCATTGTAACTCAGGTGATAGAGAAGGAATCCTACCAGAAAGACTATTAATTTTAGGTTATGCCTTGATATAAAACAAATCTCTCCTCATTTCTTCATACACCTTTTCAACAGTAACTTATTCTTCCTACCAAGGATAAATATAATCTTAATAGATAAGGGGAAATAAAAATCACACTATTGAACACACTTAGCAGATGAAGTCACCATGAATCTTAATTTAGCTTGGAACAAATTTAGTTGCACAGATACACTAACCTAACACCTAAATGTGGCCTTGGTGGATGAGCCGTTTAGACTCTTGTTTTGGATTGGATTGTGATGATGATGCTTTTGAGTTGGGTAAATAGCTAGAAAGTAATGAAACGCAAGTATATATCTTGACAAGCATGCTAAATTAAGATTGTAAAAATAAATATAAAATTTAACTAAAAATAAATAAATTAGCTAACAGGCTTCGGCAGCTTATTGTCAAGTTTGCTTTATCTTTTAAGTATTTGAATGTGTTTCTCATAATACAAAAATTAAGAATTTTATTTGGTAACATATGATTACCTACTCATTATTATTATTATTATTATTATATATTGCCATGCTTTTACAGATCCTACAGTTTATTCGGGTTTGATGTGATGTCAAATGTGTGACGAGTGAAACTTCAAATGTAAAAGTAAAAATACAATTTGACTTCCGCATTGAAAAAACATGTTTTTTATTGTACATTGTTTAATAGCTAGCTAGCTTTTCATGATAAGCTGCACTTTTGTTCTATAAGTGAACGTAATACACACAACTGGTACTTAGTACTTTAGACATAAACAAAATGTTTCAGCCTGGGAAGACGCTTTGGCTTTTTTTTATATGTATACATGTGTTAAGACAATTTTTTATTGCTATTGTAAAATAATCACTAATTTTTTGAAATTATTTATTTTATTTGTAACAGTACATACTTTAGGTTTATTCACCAAAACATTTTTATTTTTGAATAACTTTTAAACATTCTATTAAACCTATAACTCCTCCTTATTAACATCATAATGACAAATTTTTATTTTTATATGTATAATCGATGATTTAATTTGAAAGTCACATTTTCTGTAATCCTGAGCTAACATATTGTGTTAATTAATGCTGTCAAATAATAATTGTTTGCTTGTAAAAGATAATATGATAGCATTGAATGCTCTGTGGTTAACATTGCTACATATTGTTTGTTCTTGTCTTTGTATTTGGGTAGACTCTCTTATCCGTTTTAATATGGATGATTGCTTTTAGGCATGGAATCTTTTTCAGCAATTCTTCGACAACTTTAACGATACAAAGTTTTGTGTATATAATGGTTAGCAGAGACAATTACCAAACAAACAATATCAATAAAAAAAGATAAGACTAGGGAAAAAAAAGCTAGTGACTTTTTTTTAAGTATGGCAAGTTTTCAACTCCCATGCGACTATTTTTTGCATTTTTCTCCAAGTGCCTATGTCTGCAGCCTATCAGCTGTAGCCCTTGTCAATGCTTCTCAGTGCAGCCAACATCATAGTCAATAAAGTGCTACTTCATAGACACAATTAAGTGATGAAATGTAAAATGGTGAGTCTACGCTTGTTTTGACTTTTGTCAGCAGAGTTGCATTTCTACCTGTACATTAAAATATTTAAATTTGTAATGTATGTCAGACCACTTATTTGCATGGCAATGGCAATTATTGGACGCACAAAATTTATTTTTATTTTTTATAAACCCTTTCTTTTTTCATATATATTCATGTTTTATAAGTAATGTTATATCAAATTATTTGTTTTAAAGTAGTTTTTTACTAAATTATTCTAAAATGATGGTATTACACTACTAAATTATAATTTTAAGCTGGGTTTTTTGCATTTTATTTAATAAGTGATTTTAATTGTCTCAGTGTCAAATTTCTTTGATACTTTCGGTTAAATATGATACTGACTAAATGGGGATAATCAAAATTAACAATGTCTTATCTAACTTTGACTATTTTGTATTTAATTATATATACAGTAACTTAGTGATGGGCATAATTGAGTAACTCAACTATATCGAGTAATCAGGTGTAGTCGATTATTCATTAAATACTTGAGTAAAATTTGCTTGGTCCTCATTTTTTTTATTTGTTCTTTTTATCTTTAGTTTTAATTTACAATCAATCTTATTGACTGTCATGTTTACCATGATATTTTGATACAAAACATTTGCTCCCATTACATCCCTTTTTCAATAAGAGTTGCCTTGAGGTATGGAAATTCATCCTTAATGGTTAGATTGTTTCACATGCTATTTTAATACAAAATGCTAACATATGTACCGCATGCAATCGAAGATCAAGCTATAGAATATTTGGATCACGTTTCAGATTGTTATTAGTTTAGTTTTGCTCATCATTCACACTAATAAATAGTTTAAAAAACTGATTGAATTAATACTGGAGATAAAAAATAGATAGAAAAATAATATTTATGATTAAAGTGAACTTAATATCTACACAGTGGTCTTTATACCAGCACAATTATTACAAATAAAATAGCACAAATATGATTTCATTATTTGCAACAAGCTATTAAAAGATATAATATATTGAAATTGATTTAAAAACATAACATTAGCATAGCAAATATGCGTACAACCTGAACGGGTAATAAGATGCGATGGTAAAAATTTTGGAAAAAGACAAACAACTTTACAAAAAAAAAAAAACTTGAAACTTCTAGGATATTATAAATTTGGGACATTAAACTTCCAGCTTTAAATGTCTTACATAAAAAAAATTGGGATGAAGGAATAAATAAGCAGGCCTTTACTCCAATTTTCTTTCTTGAAACATTGGACTGCATAGCAGTTGCATACATTTCTCCAACAAAGTCAAATCAACACTATGGTCTAAACACCAATGGCATGTCATGTTTATGAAAAAATAAATTTCATTCCTCTCTATCATGCTCTAAGGTCTAAAAGTATCTGGAAAAATAGAAATTTCTTCTAGAAAGCCTGAAAAAACCCGAGAATTTTGTATTAAAAATAGTGGTAGCCATGCATAAGTAGAAAACAATTTATTTGTAATCATAAAAAACCATTTCACCCAACATATCTTTCCAATATGAGAAACTGCTTGGACTGCATACTTTTTTTTTTAATCATCCATAGATACATTGGTTGGGTAGCAAGAATCCTAAATATAAGACGATGGAGGAAGGGTCACATGGAAAAAGCTTGTGTTATTAGCATTGAATTTTATTTATTGCAAGCCTCTGCAAGCAGACATCTCAAACATTTGAATAGTAATCACTATAATATTATCAATTATAATCGAGACTAGTACTCCTGAAAAGTATGTGTATGAATTTTTCCCTTAATATCACTAGAGTAATTTATTTTATTTCATTCACGTATTTATTTGATTATATTTGGAAGAAGCTATAGGAAAGTTGGATAGAGACATATTAAAGGGAAGGCCCTACCAATTTTGTTGAAAGGTATTTTCACACACCTTCCAGGGTTCTTTTACATGCTACAATTAACATAGGACCAACGGCTTTACTTCCCCTTCTAAGAAAGCTGTGCTACAAATTTTTAATGCCCAGGAAAAATCTGTTGGCCTGGTTGGGTTTATACCCATCCTGAGGTGAGCACTTTATTTTAACAATTTAATAATTGAGAACTTACTCATTTATCAGAACTATTTGATACCGCCCATCACTATGTAGATACAAAATAATTTTTATAATTTGGCTCGAATATTTTACTTTATTATGTTGATACTAGTTGATTGTGTCTCATGATTTCAAATGTATACAAGAAATGTTGAGATAGCCATTGTCATTGTCTTCTTAAGACTTTGCCTTTTTTCTTAAAACCATTTTAAATACATGCAAAATTTAACCAACTTACTTGTATTTTAATGTTAAATGATAATAGTGTACCATTACCTCTCAAAATGAACAAATGAATGTAATTTTACCTACCACTGGACTGATTAGTTACTATTGTGAAAAATAGATTAAATTCAACTTTTTATCAAACATAATAATAGAGGTAAAACTAATTTGGAATCAAGATTTCTATGCTAGTTATTATTATTATATTTATGTATACAATTACAAATGGTTTTGATTTAGTTTATAACTGTGGAAAAATTACATTATTTGCCAACATTTTCTAGATAGTCTTGTAAATATGTGTTTTGCTTCTCTCTCTTGTCATCTTATCTGACAAAAATATTAATTATTCAGTTAATCTGTAAATAGTGCTTATGTTAAGTCATGAGTAGTGCGGGATCCCAAAATTCGGGAAATTGGTTATTCATGAAACTCAGCCGGAAGAAATATTTCCTGGGAATTCCACGGTGGGGAGGGGTTGGGGGTTATTTACAATAAAATGTCCAGGAATTAAAGTCACGTTTGTATTAAATTTAAATTAACCTCATCTTCTCTCAAGTAGATGGACACTCGAAACTTCAATCGCTTTTATTTTGCAACTACCTTACAAAACAACTGAGGGCCATTAAATAACATAACCACACTAGATATAATTGAGGAAAATATCCATCCCTGAATAGATATAAGTCTGTAAAAACATTTTTAATGCAAAACAATGATTAAAGTGGTGTTTGATAATCAAATTATGCATGAAATAAACATTCACACTTATTTGCATTAAGACAATGTCTATTACTTAAACGTTATTATTTGCAATGGCATCAATTTGCTTTTATATAATAGATAATAATAATTGTATAAGCTAAAATACTTTTTAGGTAACCAGGCACATTGGCTCACTTGAGAAATGTTTTTACTATTTTTATGGTCAAGACTCTGGCTCACTTTAATTTATTCAGATTAGTTTGAATATATTGATATTTATTGTTTAGGTATTTAATCAAATTCATGTCATTCATTTTTTTATTTATGAACTATTTTAGTAAATCTTAAGATATATTTTAGAATTGATCTATATTTATACCAAAAAATGTTTAATCAAAAGTTTGCATTTGGTTTAGTTTTTTTTAAATTTACATTACATCGAAAACCTTACTTAACACCTATAAAAAATACAAACAAAAATTTTGGGTATGCATATATTTTTGCTTTGAAATTTTGTTTTTGATAAGATTACAGAATTTAAATTTATTGTTCATACTTATCTATAACTGCAATCAAAGAGTTTGTGTCCATTTTCCTGACTATTCAAAATATTTTTGACATTTATCACTACATTTAACTTAATTGAAACTATCAATTTTCTTATATATTTTTATTGAAATGAATGGGAAAGCTATGTTTAGAGCTTAGACTAAAATTATAAATCTGAGAAATAGATATAATTCTTAAGTGGAAAGTTATTTTTAAATTTTTCACCATTTCCTGTTTGTTCCCACTATTTCCTACCCAAAAATGTTCTGAAGTCAAAATGTCATTCTCACACGGAACGATTTTTGCACTGTTATTATTTAATTTAAATATAAATCTTTTTATAATGGAAAAAAAAAGGTGGCGTATGCTGGCATTGACATTATCAATAATAGAAATAAATTTTACTTACACAATCTTAAATATTTTTTAATATCATCAATTACTGTTTGGAACAAAATTTTCAAAATTTAGTTTTTATTAAATTACTGTACCTTAAATGAAGTTTCCATGAAAAACAGTATAAAGTGTTAATTATAAATTAAAAAACTCTCTATATACCTATTTTAAGAAAAATAATTAAACTCATTTTTGAACAATTTTAAATTTTCTAAAATATGTCAAGTAAACTACCACTACATGAATTTTACTCTTAAAATAAGTATGCCGTGTAGTTTATCATGTAAAATTCTTCTCGGACATTCATTAAAAAAAAATCTTTAAAGTTATTTTCTACCAATTTTGAATTCTCAGAAATCAGGATGTTTTTAAAAGATAAAATTATTACAGATTTTTTTCACCAACAATAAATATATGTTTTCTAATCAAATATTTTGTTTTGTGTTGCCTTAGTTAAATCGTATAATATATGTAAAAGAAAAACACTTTAAGATTTTTAGAAAATCATAATATTTCATGTTTTACTTGTTTTTTAGTCAAGTATTTTTTGCTCCTCTTACTATCCGACCTTTTTTGTGTTCTGAATATGTCCCATTTCTATGAATGATGGGTAATAGGGAGCCCACTGTGCTCTTTATTTCATAGATAAAATTAAACTCTTGATTTCACATAGTTTGACCATATTACAACTAAATATCAAATCTGAATAAAATTCATCAAATTATTTTGGCTAAAGCCCTAAGCACAGACAGACAGCTAGATAGACATACAGAATTGTAAAAAAAAACAACACTCTTTTATGCTTGAGGGTGATTCATAAACTTCATTTCGGAACATTTTGAAGATTTAAATACTTTAATTTTATTCACTTTGCAATGCTGTTTAGTCACTTATAGTAGGCAGATAATGTCAACCCCCAACTATTTCTAACTAGAGTCCAATTTTAATAAGAAGGTCCTTTTAGAAGCTACAAGTATATTTTTTGCAGCAATCAATGATAACACTTTACTATATTTTTAATGTTATTTTTGAGGTATTTATAATATCTATCAAACATAACAGATGTGAATTCCATGACTAGATATATTAATATGTGAAAGTATATCTAGTAACTTTTATAGTTGTCAGTTGTCCTTTTTATAATCTTCTGTAACAAGTTATATTAAAATGAGTATAAGATGTCTAATGCTTTAAATTAGTGAATGAAACTCATAATTTTGCTCTCTTGTCTTACTATGCAAAGAGATTAGAATACCCATGTTAGCATGAGGACTAAGATGTCAGACTCGCCTGGTCTAGCCTACCGGTGATGAAATTGAGGTTTTGAATCGTGACTTAAGAGTACAAAGTTTTTTTTTTTTCAAAATGGTTTCCTACTCTCTCCCCACACTAACATAGTTATATTTCCTTTACCTCATTCCTCCCCCATTTTTTTTGTAAATATTTGGATAGTGAAGACTGGTTATATAATATATCGCATTAGAAAGTTAAAAAAAAGAAAGATACATTGCATAAACAATTTCACTAAATCACCACTTAAAAATTTTCATTTTGATATCAATAATCTTTATGACTAACAAGGTCTAGCAATTTAACAAGAGGCACTATTTTAGAGATTAACTGAATTACATTTAAACTTCAACTCCTTAACTGTGTTAGAAAAAAAAATTGTTAGTGTTGTAAAATATTGTTTACAAACGTATAATTTCAGCAACATTATACACGCTATTAAGTTTATATTTTAAATACTTGAAATTTAATCTAATATCTAAAACATATTGTTCTTGTTTGTTAAATTTACAATGTTTTATTATAATTTTGACATAGCTAAAAAGACCTCAAGAACGAACAAAAAAAATTGTTGGTTTGATCATGAACTTAATTTATATGATTTCCTTTTATTAGAACCCCATGGATAAATGAATTTTTAAACCTTATGTGCCATTTTCCTTTTTGAATAAAACTCTGAAATAAGTATTATTGGTAATGCAAAAATAGTGCATTTAGACTTGAACGATTTATTAAGGTTCACACAAAAGGTAAATAAACTTATGAATTTTTAAATACGGTAAGTAAAAATAAGGTTTTAAATCTTTGCATTGTAGAGCTGGGTATTTTTTTTAGCAAATTGCTTAGTCTAACATTTTAAAACATGTCATTTGAGGAAATAAATATACAATTTAATCTTATTTATTACCTTTACTCTTAAACTTACACTCCAGTTAGTGTTAATAATTGTCAGTACAATAAGTTTTAGATGCTATAATGGCGAGACTCTGATGGGAATTTCAATATTGAATTAAATATTTCAACATATTTACCATAAGTAACTTTAAAAAAAAAGATTGGCTGTGTTTTACCACCGCGTCTTACTAGCTGTTTGGGTTATATGTTTATGTAGTAATTACACTAATGGTTTTAGGGATTAGAAAGGTTATATTTAGAGGAAGTGTACCAGTATTTGCATGGAGGGATAGTGGAAAACCATTTTGGAAACAACCCTTCAGTACACCTGACAGAGATTTGAACCTCGATCTCCCCATCATTAACAATCTAGTCTACTGCAAGAGTAGCACTTTAGTCCACGTGGCCACAAAGTTATTGAGATGATATAGAATTCAACTTATACTAATTTGGAGCATAATTCACTACTTCAAGTCAAAGTTGTATAAAAGTCATTATTAGCTTAGGATTTTTATCATCATTTGTCATCTTTAACCAGGAAATAAATCTAGTTTGGTCACCTGTGTATGTAGACTTTTAACTGCCTTAGTGGCACAGAACATTGCCCAGGGTACACCTATGGAGGTTGTCTATATGTGCCCGCAGTGTGATGATGTGGTGATAATGATTATAAAGGTGTGAAGCCAGGAGTGATCTTAAATCTAACTTAAGCTTAACTAACCAAACTCTGGTAACCATTGGGATTATTCCCCTTTCAGGAAAAATACCTATAGTATCAGCCAGGAATCAAACCTAGGACACCTAGGTCTGTAGCCTGGTGCACTGACCACTACACCATGGTGCCGGTTAATAGTTTAGTTGGGAAGAAAGTAATCATAATTTAGGTTAGAATGCAATTCACCGTGTATTCGAGTATAGGGGAAGTCACCTCAAGGTGAGGTGGTATTGAAGTATTTGAATTAAGGTAAGATGAAGTGATGGTCTCTTACCTTATGTGATAAAAATAAATTTAGGGTGTTCGAAAACAAGGTGTCTGGTAAGATATTATTTGGTCTAAAAAGGGGATGAAGATATGGGGGGTGGAGGAGGTTACATACCCTGTACTCTTCACAATACATTGTTATTAAAATAAAGTCTTGTAGATTACGATGGACAGGACATGCAGAGCTAATGGGTGTATCTAGAACAGTGTTCAAGATATTAATTGGCAAACCCTATGGGAAGAAACCATTGGGAAGACCTAGACACAAATGGGAGGATAACATTAGAATAGACCTGAAAGAGGAGGTGGACTGGATAGCCCTAGCTCAAGATAGGGATAGGTGGCGTACTTTTGTAAGTGCGGCAAAGAACTTTAAGGCTCCTAAAGCCTTATAGTGAGTGAGTGAGTGAGTGAGTAAGATGAAGTGATGGATTGACTGTCTAAATTATGACAATTTTGTTCATGTATAAATTAGATGTAAATAAATGTAGCTTATTAAGTTTTTGTTCTGAAGTAGATTTTAAATATCTCTCGTGATTAGGGACGTGACCTTTAAATTCACGAATATATTGAATCCTTAAATATATTTGAGGAAATATACGAATCTAAATATGATTAATTTTTGTAGTTTGCTTTTCATGATATTATAGAATAAACCTAAAAATCAAAAAACTCACACACTACTCATTTACCACTTAAGTGAATGGATGAATGTTATTACTGCACATAACAAAACATTTTAACATGTTATTATTAACATTTTCCACAGAAACTTATGAATAAATTAAGAAAGCAAAAATAAATCTGATTAAAAATCCTGAGACTTGAGGGTTATCAGTAAAATGACAATTCAAATTCATCATTCATTGTCATAATAAACTGTTTCTAGCTTGTGGCCAGGTCATTTTATTCAAATGCCTCCATCTCTCTCTATCCTTCTACCACTATTCCTCCTTTATTCTCTTTCTTGGTCTCCCTTGCAGTCCTTTTCTATCCTCATAACATGGCTGTACCATCTCACCTTTGCTTCTTTTACACTCATATACTTGCCCGTACAACTTTATTACCATAGCCACCACTTTCCTAGTCTCTCTTAATTTAATAAAACAGTGGATTAAACCAATTGATTGTCATAGCCATTATAATTAGGGGTATTTAATTGCTGTGATTATGAGTTTGAAGGACTGTACAGTAGAGGATCTTACTCGGTCATTTTATAGGCCTGGGGAGTTTGAGTTTAAGCTTATTTCTATCCGATGACAAATTTTTAATGGCCTACTATGGTATCCACTTGAATGAATGATTGTTGAGTTTTGGTAATTATGATGATGGAGGGAAAAGTTGGGGGTGCATTACACCTAGAAATATAACAGGGGTAGAGTGCTAAAGTCAGCACTCAAGTTAGCTGTGCTTCAGAAAATGGAAGAATTGAAGAAGTTAGAACTACCTTTCCACCTGAATCATAATTTTTATAACTTTAAAAAAAATTAGTCTTGCAATCATAAAACAGATTATATATTTTTGAAACCAATAATTCAAGGGAGACAGAAAAAGAAATGGGAAGAGCGGATAACCGTGAGTGAGGGGATAAGAATGGTTGAAGAAAGAGGAATATGGAGGTATTTTCCTAAACTGACTTGTACAAGGGCTGGAAACATACGACGACCACCACCTTTTGAAACCAATAATTCTGAACTCAAGCCGGGCCAATTCAAATAAAACCAAACATAGGATGGCATACCTGGTATCTATAGGGGGAAGAATCCTACATATTGTGAAACACCTTTTGCCAGGATATAAAACTGAGGATATTGCATGTTTCACTCTTTCACACAGCTCATCCAAGTTTCCTCCATGCTCATATACCCCTGAAATTATGTATTTAATTAACTCAACCTAAGAAATGTATGTGTGACTCCAAGAAACTTGACACTCATAAGAAATCTGAGCTCAGAAGAACATAATAATTGTGACTATTCTTATTAGATACCTTTGAATTTAAATTTAAAGGAGGATAGAAAGGCAAGGCCTACACTCTCACCAGAAAATTATAGGCCTAATAGTTCAGAATTAAAACACAACAAAACACATAATTATGCAATTTTCAGGGTACATCAGTCCCCTCCTTCAGCAGAAGAGAGTAAAAAACAGACTGGACTATGGCAACATGGCTAGAGGTTGATCACGGTCACTCACATTCTGTCGTTTTCTATTTCTTGCCTTGCCTTTATATTCTTTCAATGCTTAATTTATTTCAGACATTTGGTGCTATTTTTCCTTTGATTAGATACTTTTAGTAAATGTATGGAAAATTGTGTAATGATAATGATTGATATTTTAAAAATCTACTACTTCATAACAAATATAAAATAAACCGCAGCTACTGAACTACTGTTTTCGTTTATTTGCATATAAAAATATTAAGTATGACAAAACAATTTCCAAAAATGAATTTAAGGGAAATTCCACTGATATTTTCTTGAAGTGATACAGAAATGCCAGCATGTGGGAAAAATTTAAATTGCATCTCGTATTGGTTGATTCTCTCCTTACTCGGTCAACCAGACACTTTGTACATCCTCCCTCTATTTCATTTTATTAAGAAATATTTCATAAAATAAAAATACCATCCAAGTATTTTTTTCCCATACAAAAAAAGAAGTCATGAGGAGTTTAATAGGCAAAAGTTAAACGATACCAAAAGTCAATGTGATAGTAATGTGATAATTTGGGGAGTTACCACTTCTTTTTAATAATATGGAATTAAATTACTTAAATATTAATTTAATTTTTTTTAAATATAATTTGCTGAACAAATTTAAATAACACTTTGAGAACATTCTAAATATTAATATTTTTTACATGCGAGCTCAAACATACATAATTAATTAAAATTTTCCATCAGAGTCTGAATATTGTTAGTTCTTGCTACAAACAGTTGCAAAGTCAAAACCACTTTAAGCTTAGTTTTTTCCTCAGCAAACAATTTTAAACTCCAAGTTAGTAGGTTCTATAAATCAAATCAGAATGTATAAATATTTGCAAAATATATATATTTTTCTTCTCTAAGCAATTCCAGTATAGTGGTCATGTTATTTTTCTAGGAAAAATAAATAAATTATTGTTCACATAGTGTTAGACTAAAATATATAAAATTATTAGAAAATAAATCTTGAAATAGTTTATTTTAATCATACACTTTTATCAAGTAGTTAAGAAAATTGTTTCAAACTTTGTTATTTAAAAAAAAATCTGGCTAAATTTTTCAAGCCAAATTGAAACAGTGTAAAGAGTTCCTTTTTAAAAACATTGAAGGAATGTATTTTTACTGCAAGTATGTCAATTCCTGAACCTTTTGCTCTTGTAGAAATTTGATAGTGAAAATACTAATTACAATGTAGATAAAAAAATGTTTATAATTCCACTCTTAAACATGACAAGGTGGCATATAATACATGTTTAGTATATTTTGTATAAATTACAAAAGTTGTGCTCTTTTAGGTGTAGATTAAGCTGTAACAATGAGTTGCTCTATGAAGCATTGTGTCGTGATGCAAATTTGAGGTTATATTACAGTCCAAAGCCGATTCCAGGACATACAGATCGGTCTAGGTCAAATTGATAAATCTTGTCGTTTATAGCCTAATACTTCTAGGCAATATTAGTTCGGACTAGTCCGAATTGATACATCCAGCAGATTATAGGATAAACTGATATAGCCTAATGTTTTCAGGCAATACTAGTTTCATCCTTCTTAAACCATAAGCCTACAATGAATCGGCCTTGGATATGTTTCATCATGCACAGTTCCCGCACAAATGTTGTTAGCTAACCTAACCTAACCTAGTTTGGCCTAATAAAATTGTAGGTCATACTAGTTTATCCTATGAGTTAGGCTAAAATTTCAGGATTAACTAATTTAGACTTGGCTAAATTAATACATCCTGATGCTCTTAGAATGTATCATTTCAGCCTAGTTTGATCTAGTTTGTCCTAAAATCGAATTTAGACGGTAAAAGTGATAATATTTGGTAGTGTTGTGAAATCTATATAAATTATTCATATACTAAGATACCTGCATCTGAATTTTTTATTTTTTATTTGTTAAATAATAAAAAATGTACTATATTTTGCTGTTGTTTTTAGTTGTAAGTCTAACACTTTGATTTGTTGAATTTTAGTCTTTATTTTACACATTAAAAAAATATATTTAATAGTGTATAGTGTATACTATATATTTTTGAAACTTGTATCTTAAAAAGTAAGAAAATCAAAGTTGCTTTTATTAATAATGTAAATTTCAGAGTAAATATATACATTATATAATATTCTTTTTAAATTTTAGTTTTAAAAGCACTAGAAAAAGTTTTTATTTTACAATAAAAGTATATATTATATTAAGGAGGTCTTGGCTAAAATCCCACTTTTCCAAAATTGATCAGCTTTAGAATAAAATTATAGTGGAATGCCAAATATTCTAATAATTACCATCCCAATTCCATATTACCTTTCTTTCTGCCTGTTCCAACAAGAATGAACAATTTTTTTAGTTTTTTTCTCTTTTAAGAAATTGCATACAATCTCACAAAATGTTATGACTTCTTTCTTTTTTAATATACATACAATATATATTAATATATACACATAAAAGTATATATAACACTTTTTTCTTTGCTCATAATTTATCATAAAATTCCAAGCAATTTAAAATCTGATATCTTCTTGCGCATTTGAATTTAAAAAAGCCACTCTAAATACATCCCTTGTATGTGAGGGCCCAAGTTATTATTACATATTTTATGGTGTTCAGTGGCACACCTAGACCAGGGTTATTACCCCTCAAGATCACAAATAATTTTAATTAAAAATAAGTAACTATGTATAGAATGATGTATATGTATCATATGCATAGGCTAAATGTTAAGACCAGGCTTGGGACTTGATACACTAAAGGTCTTTAATTCTGGGCCCCTAAAATTCTGAATGTAAAAAAGTATAGTAATAATAACCTCATAAATTGTATGCAAATTTCTGGTACACCATTTATGGTGTTTAAAGGTGTATTAACATAAAGGTAATTAATACATTGTTAGTTCAGATGCATCATGAATGATTCACCCCAGCACATTAATATTTTTATAAAATATTTTAAACTAACATTTAAAAATATCTTGTGTATAGTGTATAAAATAATTTTGTTTGTATTATTTAGAAAAAGAGAAAACAACATTATGTATATACCTCCTTGTACATTGTTGGCTCTGTGGAGGTCAGAATAACACTTTTTCACTCTTGGAGCCATGTGATAATGAAATCTTTGAAAATATTAGTGATAAATACATTAAAAATGTTATCCTGTATCATAAGAAAATTAATTGATGATTGGTTTTATATTTAATCTCACAATAATCTGATTAAACGTTTTAGTTTATATACATACGTATTATAATATTATATCTGTTGTAAAGGTCTTGATGCATTTATGTTTTTAATTTTGATTGCAATGATTTGTGATTATTTATATATACTGTAATATTAATTTTATTATGTTTATATATTTTTTTATTAATGTTAAATTCAAAGATGCATTATCATATAGAAAAATAAATACAGAAGCTTTTATTAAGATACTGTTATCAATTTATTTAACTCTACCTATTATTTTATTTGTTTATTTTTTAACACCACCTATTACTACTTGTTTAGGTTGATTGTATTTGTACTAATTACACTAATGTGCTAGGGATGAGAAAGAGGAAGTGTACCTACATTTGTGGTGAGGGAAAGTGGAAAATCATTAAGGAAAAACTACCATTAATGTGCCCGATTGGGATTCGAACCCTGATGTCCCCTTCATTGGCAGTCCAGTCTAATGTGAGAATGACGCATTAGATCATTCAGCCAACCTGGATAAACCTTATAAGCTTTCACAGGCAAATCAAACATTCAATTTTTTTTTAGGTCAGTTTAAAATGGTAGCTAGAACATGGGTAGTCATTTTAATATTGTTGTTTATAACGCTAAAATGTACTTTCTCTGTCATGGAAAAAAGCTCATTAGTGAGTGCAAAAAAATAAATAACCACCAAATATTTTTATTTCAAAAATTGAATAGTATTTTTAGCATAGTTCTGCAATTAAACTATTCTAAAATTTCATATAACACTCTTTATCACCAATTCTTATGTTCATAATAAACAAGTTTAGTGATGAGGAAGGCTATATTTATATGAAGTGCACCCACATTTGCGTGGCTGGAGAATGGAACACTATTTTGTAAAAACCACCCTTGGTACACCCAACCGAGATTCAAACCTCGGTATCCTCATCGTTGGCAGTCTAGTCTAGTGCAAAAGTAGCGCTAGATTATGCAGCCACCAAAGTGGGTTATAAATAACTAAACGATTAAAATAATTTAATTTACCAAATACTGAAAAAACCCAACCATAAGTAATTTAAGGATGCACTGCATATTTGGCTTTCACTCATGAAGCAAGGGTTTGATTCTAAACCAGGCATTTGTAGCTATGAAATGCGAATAGTCTAGTATTACTAATCATAAGTAATATATATATATATATATATATATATATATGAATGCCAATAATAATATGGATATTGAATGAGTGCTCAGAAAATTATATGAAATGCTGCAAGAGAGAGTGCGTAAAAATTTAGAAAAAGAGAATAAAAAAGGAGCATGTGCAAAGTTAATGGAGTGAGGGGCAAAGGGGGTTTAACGACCAAGTGTCGTTAATAATGTATTTTTGTAATATTCTTCAATGCCTAGATAGGTATAGATAGACTGATTGTCAGGAAGGGACATTTTAAAGGCCTTTTTACTACAAGAATCATACAATATAATAGTATTTTGATAGGAAAAAAAGTCCTTTTGGACAGTCATTCATTCATTCCTATGATATTCGGTGTATTAGAATATTATGAAATTTATAGCACTTACAACCCTAATTATGTTGAAAAAAACACTTTTTAACTGCTTCAAGCTAGATACAATGTTAAAAAAAAAGTTTTCAATTCCTTTCTGTTGGGAGACTTCACAAAGAGCCACCCTTCCCCAAAATTAATTTCTTGCTACGACCTTGCGAAGAGAGATGGGGCGAAATAATGAATCAGATAAAAGTGCAATTATCTAAATATGATAGTGATTTGTCAACCTCGGTGGTAAAGTGCTTTCCCAAAGACCAGAGATTCATGGGTTGAAACCCAACCAAGGTTGACAGATTTTTCTTGAGTGATAAAAATCTGTAAAACAACTTCCTTAGAGGTGGAAGTAAAGCTGTCAATTATGGTACATAAAAGAATCCGGAAGACGTGTGAGGGAAAATACCTGAAAGTAAGATCGATAGGCCCTTTCGCACTTGTTCATCAAAATTAAATGTGGAAGGCAACGAGGAACCACCAGACTTACCTTTGGGATGTTGATTGACGAAGATAGTGATTGGCAATTGGAAAGAAAAGGATATATAACTGAGGTGGGGAGGATTTATTGTTTATCAGAGAAGTGGTGAAGTGAACTGGCTTAGAAAAGATTGTGAAGATAAATAATATTTTTACATCCATTACTGTTTCCAGCCTGTGGCCTGGGTCAGTATTTTTATTCAAGCTATATATTGTCCACCACCGGCTTGCTAGGCCTGTCGTAATTTCATACGCCTTATAATCTAACTTAAGACTAGGACAGGCGCAGAATTCCAGTCCCCGGCCCTTAATTCATCACTGAAAGAGTAATACCACATTTCACCAAGGATAAATTTTGTGGTCATGCCGGGAATCAAATCCAGGGTCCTTAGCTCAATAGACAGACATGCTACCAACTGAGCTATGGTGTCGGATAGGATAAACATTATAAATACATATAATAGGAAAAATTCTTGCTAATGAGCAAGGGATTAATCTCTTTTTTTCTCTCCCCTACACCAACCCCTTTAGCACTGCGTCTTACTACCAGTGAGATTTAAACCCCAATCTCCCTGTCATTGGCCCTAAAGTCTAACACAAAAGTGACACCTTAGACCATGCAGCTATTGAAGCAGGTCAAAGGCTTGATTGTGATGAGGGAACCAATAGGTATTGTTTTTAGTTAAAACTAGCAATCCCGCATGGCGTTGCCTGTGACCCACTGTGGTGTAAGAATTATATAGCCCCCTTCTCCATTCTGCCCGATTTGCCATGAGAATTTAATTATCAGATTAACAATATCTTCTTCAAAAATTTGTTAAAAATAGCCTAGTTAAAAAGCTAATTAAAAATTTAAAAATCCTGCTTCAAGGTGTATTCAGACCCCCTTCTGTCCACCTATGTTAAAAATTTCAAATCTCTGCGTGCAGTAGATTTGGCTGGGCATCGCACATAAACAAACCCACACACAGATAAACACTTTCATTTATTATTATAAATAAGCTATTTTGGTAAACTTTATATTTCACGTTTAACTATATTTTAATGTACAAATCAAAATGATTCACTTGATTCTAAAAAATAATAATACACATATTGACTATTTGTATCCATACATAAATCATTAAAATAATCTAGTATTAGATCGAACATAACCATTTTGGAAGAAGTAATAGTTATCAATACTATAATGTTAAATACTATAGTGTTATAGTGTTGGTGGCAAAATTGGCTTTATTTATCATATTTGAATTATATAAACAATTAAATCAAGTGTGATAAACGGTTATGTATCAGTTTCCCTATTTAGTAGGCACATCGTTTCTAATTTTCACCAAAGTCTACCTCATTATTTATATTTTCATGCTTATTGTAATATTAATTAGGCTAGACCATTTTCTACCAACTATTGAAACTATATATAAGTAAGCCAATGATTTGCTCACCAGCCCATTCTCTGGCACAGGCATTTAATGTCTTTGTCTGCCCGAACGTTCCCTGGCGCAGGTTTGAATCGGCGTTTCGTTGCAGTAAGTTATTGTAAAGAATCACTCTATTTTTAGCCAGTCTGAATACTTCATCATCATTTATAGCATTTTGCTTTATTTTCTCGAGTACTTTGGTTTATTTCGGCCACCAGCTTACTAAGCCTGTCATAGCATACACATGAGTAGCAGGGCTGCAGCTCATAGGTCCTCAGGTAGACCTTTTGGTGGTAACCTGAGGCTACGGGTGCCGATGACAACTTAGCTCATCATCACCAACTCTCACACTCCCAGCCCACCAAGTTGGGAGCCCTTTTCCAAGATTGTTGGTGTTGGCCCTGACTGGTCTCCTGTCTCTCGTTTGCACCTGACCTGGTTTCCACTGGGATTCAACCCAACCTCCACCAGGTTACTCAGATCCTGGGGTACACCACTTGGTAGTGAGATCAGGATTGAGTAGGAGAGGCTAAGTGGAACCCACTATTTAGCTTCACTACCCCGTTAGTAAACCCCCTCTACCCCCTTGAATGTCATATTAAAGCTAAAAGATGAGGTTACTAATTTTAATGCTATATTATGACCATGAATAAAGCAATAAATGAGAAAATATATGAATAGCAAAAATATTTGTTAGATAAGACTTAAAATTATAAAAGTAGAAAAATGGCTGCTAGGCCTACACAGACCTACAAACTGATAAAGTGGTCAGCATTTATAAGCCAAATGTGTAGAGAGCTGCAGTGTATTGCACAAAACCTAGGCCCCAGGCTGCTAATTTATCATTGTGAACTGAGCCTATGTTTCTTCAATGCCTTGGCTGGTAGGCTCTACAATCTACCGGCTATGGCTAGGCGGCTACTGCTCTAGGCAGGCAGATAGCTGATTAGTCAAGCCCAATAGTAAACACTTTCTCCCCCCCTCCCTAAACCCATCGCTTTCCCATTAATTTAATTAATAATCTATGTACAGCCTTGTAAATCATTTAGGTACCATACCTAAATGGTTATTCTATTTTTTTTTTAGGTTTGAAAAAAACATTTTTAATGCCCTCTTGACACCACCCATAAACCACAAGAAACAACCAACTTCCTACTTAGACAAGTAATTACTGGTTTAGATTAGTTAATAATGTGTGAATCGTAAAAATATTTTTCCTATCATACATACCATATTAAGCTATACCAACACAAGTACTTTTCTTAAACAATAAAACCATTTTAATTTCTGAATTATGAGTATTGGTGTTTCTTTAATTTCATGCTAGTCAAAATTTTAGATTATTATTATTATTACTATTATAAGGAATGGTGTTATATGAAAAATTAATTTATATAAGTTATGGAGGGCAAACGTGTAAATGAACTAAAGGATAATAATTTTAAAGCAAATATATCTAGCCTACATATCATATTCTGTTACATTGAAAGATAACACCTTGACACGGGAATCGAACCCGGGGCCTTAGGCTTAATGCGCCAATGCTTTTACCACTAAGCTATCCAGGATTCGTCCTGGGCCCGTGGTCATTCTTCACTCATATTTTATGGCAGAGTCCATGATGGACGTGCGTAAATCGTCGGCTACAGATGTGTGATTTTATTAAGATCACGAGCTATCAGATAACGCCGCCAACTTCGAATCGGTAGTTGACTTATTGCAGCCATTTGTACAATTGTTATAATTGTAACTAGATGGAGTAATCTTTACTAAAAAGCATAAATAATAGCTTTGGATATTTGATTCATGTCTACATATGTTTAACGTTTATAATTTTGTTAAAATTTTGAATTACTAATTTCGTCAGTAATTTAAGATATATTTTATTTTACTGCTGGTCACAATGAGAATGGATAGCAGACGACAAAACGAGCACACCGGTTATCTGTCATTTGCGTGTAGAGATTCCATGTTATGTTTGTAAATCTTTGTAAAATAGAAATAAGAATTAACTTTACTATATCCTAGCTACTTCCCAAGACTTTTACCATAACATTTTATGTATAAATAGTAACTTTGCCACAAACGAATTTTTTCATTCTCAGTGTGAGTGGCTACAGTTAGTATAATTAATCGAATATTATATATTACAAAGTTTTTACATTGAAGTTTTATTAATATGTCTGTCACCGAAATTGATGGTAGCATATTGGAGGGCGTAAGTATTGTCATTAATTTTAAAATAAAGATATATTTGGAATAATTAAGATAGCTTGCAGTATTACAGGCGCATCCATGAAAGTGCCATTAAGTTAGTCTGATACTTTTCTTCCCAAATCAATTATCGGTATCGGTTTTAAGTGTAGTTAGTGGTTTGGTTATTGTTTACTATATATTCATACAAAATATTCTGTCATACAGATACAGATTTGTAATATGGCTAGTTTTTGTTGTTATAAATTAGGTGCAATGGGGGAGAGGGGGGATTCCAGTCAGAACATGGTAGAAAGGGTGAAATATAAAATGCAACCATTCATTCTTTTGGGTCAACATTGACACTATTTTTATGATTAGCGTCTACTATTTTATCAGTAGTGTCAAGAACTTTTTTTTTAAAAGTGATATCTGCATGGCTCGATGTAGCCTATGAATAAACTAAATTATTTTATTAACTTTTATAACTATGCCATGTAAGACATGTTTAAATGTTTCAGACGGATGTGTGAAAAAGAGAAACATGAATTGTTTTAAGAATAAAAGAGCATGTATGACTCGGTGTATGGATGTTGTTGCAGGGAAGGAGTATTCAAGGATGGTGAAGTGTGGAGAAAGTTAGTGAGGATGGATTAAGTATGGAGCTGTTTTTTTTTAGATAGATGCACATATTCTTGCCAGCTTGTAAGGGAACTGCGTGGTTAGTCATGTATACTATATAGTCAACCCACTTCGGTGGCTGTGTGATCTAATGTGCTATTCTCGCAGTAGACTCGACTGCCGATGATAGGGAGATAGAAGTTTGAATCTTGGCTGGGTGTACTGGGGGTGTTTTTTCCAAAATGGTTTTCTACTGTTCCTCCATACAAATGCGAGTACACTTCTTTCAAATACAACCTCTCTCTCTCTCTATATATATATTATTTTTTTTTTTGCCCTTCTTATTGTGTCTTACTATAGTTGTGATTGTAGGTCTATGTGTTTTGGGAGAAACTATAAATTTTGATTGGCAAGAATTGAATGGTACAGTTAAATATCTTAAGGATTAAAAACCATCCTCTAAAAAACCCGAAGAAAATTAAGCTGTTTTCTATTTTCTTAGAACCACATGCTTGAGAGTGCAACAGCAATCTTAAAACACTTCTAATATCTCAAGAATATTTGTCTGCTAACTGTTAGTTAGACTCTTTCCAATTTTCTCATAAAATTAATTTTTAATTTCCCCTCAAACTTTTAAACAGTGATAGTGTTTCAGCAAATATATATATTTAAAAATATGTTTGTATGCATAGAGTGATCAGCAGAAACCCATATCAATGTACATATTATGGTCTGGTTTGGTTTACCGGTAACATTGTGCTCGAGGTTATATTACAGGTTGGTTTTTTCTACATGGATTCTCACACACTCTCCCCATGCAAATGTGAGAACATTTCCTCTAAATTCTTCCTTCTAATCTCTATTTGAGTGGTGTGAGTAGCTTAACAGTCAGAATAAGTAAGCCTAGTAAAAACAAAAATTTACTGAGTTTGAAAGAAAAACTCATTGTTTTGTGATTTCATAATAGTTTTTTATATGATTAATATATGTTTATTTATTTCAGGGTGGTCAAATTCTTCGAATGGCTTTAGCTTTCAGTGCCCTCAGAAAAATACCAATTCGTGTTCACAACATTCGGGCAGGCCGAAGTAATCCCGGCCTAAGAGCTCAACATCTGAAAGGTACCAGACATACTAACGTTTTGTGGCAACTTTATTTGGTAATATATCTATCAAGAGCTGGGATTTTAGACTTATTTCGTTTTGTATATAAAACATTTTTTGATTTCACAGATTGAGTGCAGTTTATTTTACACAATAGATATAGAACTCCTTTTGAGCAGTAATGTTTAGTTTAATATAATGAGTCGAACTGAAATACAACATGTTAAAGGCTCTGGTTCTAGAAAAATAAAAGTTTCTGTTTTTTTGGTTCTCAATTAGGTTTTGATTTTGATTCCAGTTCATAAAAATTGATATTTACTAGGCTTAGTACCATTAAAATATTTTTAAATACAACATTATATTAAAATACAACTTACTACATAATCTGAGTTATTCACGCAAAAAATACAAATAATTCAGGAGCTTAATTGCACAATTTTTCAATAATTCAGGATGTAATTTTAATTAGAGAACATTTTATTTTATTTTTGTTTGTGAGAACTCTAAACATAATAAAAAGTTAGACCGCCTCTGTGGTCTAGTGATCAAATTTCTGGCTACAGATTCAGAGATCCCAGGTTTGATCCTCAGCTTTTCCTGTGAAGCAGTGGGTCTGTAACGGCGTCAAACTCAGCCTTGTGAGGACAAATTAGGAGCTACTTGAATTAATAAATAGTGGATCTGGTCTAGAAAACTGAGATTAATAGTCAGAGGTTTTGTTGTGATGGCCGCATGACACACTATTTACAGAAGTTGTCACTTTCTTCGCCAACTAGACGACGGCCGCTCGGTTAGTATAGCTCGATTGCGTGCTGACACCATTGAGTTTTTTTTTAGTTTTTGAAAATATTTTCTTAAAATAAATATATAAAAAACTTTAATTGATATGTAACTTATTTCCATTTGAAAAAAAGGTAAATAAATTATCTAACGCTGGCTCTATGCAGCCAAACCAGGTACTTGTTTACCAATCCAAGAACAAAAACTATTATTGACCTATATGATTTTAGTTCATTTGTCTAAAACGTATCTGTAAATTAGTTTTATTCATAAAAACATTATTTTAGGATTAACTCAGGCTATTCATATAATGTTACGGCAATATTCTCAATTTAAATTTGAACATTTTTAATTTAAAATGTTGCTACTGTCTTGAAGTCCTTAATTCGTACACTTGCCAAAATATGAATTGAGCTTTCATTTTTAGGGCTACAATATATTATTATTATTATTATTATTATTATTATTATTATTATTATCATCACCACGTCTTACTACCCGTTCGGGTTATACGCACTTACGCTAATGTGTAATGGTAGGGTGATTGTGAGATGAAATGAAGGACCTACAGTTTAACTTGGAATCCGAACCACGGTGGAGGCCTGGCATTCCTCACATTCACAAGATGTCTTGTCAGAGGTGAAGGAAGGGTTTGGTAATCAGATAAATCTTTACAATATATTAACTTTATGAAATTTAGATTAAGTAGCATCCTAATAATAACTTTAATGTCACTCATTTGCTGTCATTTAAATACATTTTACGCTGGGTAGTATTTATTTTGCCCCACTCATCAAATAATCAATTATTAATTTATAAAAACATTTCTTAACTACACACAATGAACAAAAACTTTGGACAACTTATTTCTTGATATATGAAAGATGAGTGAAAAGATTAACAATTTGCGACTTCCCACCCACCCCTCTTTAATTCTTCAAGCACACTGGCCAACCAACCATCACTTAAATTGTTAAGGAATAACACTTTTAAATAAATTTATTTGTATTTAGCTTAAACTACTTGTAAAACTAGGCGAGTTCTCATTTATCAGTACTCCTTTTTAGATGTGTCTGCTGTCACTCAAAGCTAATTATATCTTCTTAAGCTCTTAATAAAATGAGAAAACCCTACACAATGTGAGAATCATTTTTCAAGAATCTGAACCTATTAGACCCTACTGCTAAGTGCTTATTGATACTCTTAGGACGGTATGCAAGAATGTATAGTGAATGCTTAGTGGACCTATAGTGTGGTCCCGATGCACACTATAGCTCCACTAAGCATTCACTAAAGTTCTTGCATACCGCCCTTATAATCCCCTTGGAAAAATAGATGTCCTACTCCATTGGTGCATACAAAGGGGTGAAAGCGGGGCATTTGCCTCTTCTATGACTGCAAATAGTTTCAATAAGAACTTAAAGGATATTAAGTATAACTAAAATATGATACACTGAAGATGTTTAAAATATAAAGTCTACATTTTAAGGCTAGTCTTATAAATTGACTTGAGAAAAAAAAAGTAGACTTTACACACATTTAAAATGCCCCCAAATTCCCAAATAATAAGAAAATAAAAAAATAACTTTGGTACTTTGGGTGTGAAGCCACTTACATTAATAAGATTGATTTCCTTAATTACCACAAAAAATCTCCAAATACCCCCCATAGGCATTTAATATCTATACAATTTCTTGGCTTTTGACATTTAGAGAGAGGGGGGCTAGGCCCCTCTTCTCCTCCTGGCAGAGATTTTATTGACAACAGCTTTGATGTATGGCCACCCCAAAGTAGATTTCTGGGTGCACCACTGTCCTACCCTCATAAAAATTCCTGCGAAAAGAGAGTTTTATTTTCAAAATAAAATAAAGTTTCAGAAAGAAGGGCATAAAATGTAATTATAAATTATTTATTATAGAAAGTTAGAACCTTTAAGAACTGATAAAAACTTTATTAACCTAAAAAATATATTGACTCTGGTTTCGATTCTGGATTTTAAGCAATTTACTTTTTAGTTTACTGTATAACTGTTAATTTTGATTAACAGTTTTGGTTTTGGTTTGAATCCCTGGTTTAATATGATAAATTGATTTAGATATAAAAGCTGAACTGGTTATTTAACACATTGCTAAAATAATATTGGATACCAAACTACAAATTTTCATCAGTCCAACATTTAAACTCCTGTGCTAAATTGTAAAATTGATTGTGCTAAACTCCAATGCATGGACATTCACCTGTAATTTTATTATGTGGTCAATGTGTGGTTGGTAAAATGGTTGTCAAGCAGTTAAGCTTAAGTTAAAATGACATTATGTTTAGTCCTTTTCGCCACTGAAACGAGTTGTTTTATTACAGGTGTGAAAATTGTATGTGATATGAGTCAAGGGAAGTTAAAAGGAGCTGATATTGGATCCACAGAGATTCATTTTTACCCAGGAAAGATTATTAGTGGAGAATATGAAGCTGATACTCAGACTGCAGGGTTAGTACCTAACTTATATAACTTTTGTGTGTGTGCATGCGTGTGTCTGCACATTCTCTCTATTGTTCAAATTTTTATCTTAAAATTTCAGGATTTTATTTACTTTAATATAAAAACAATTACTGTGTCATCAACTTAAGAAACTATAAATTCCCTAAGGGCATTAAAACTATCTGCACCACTCATCATATAAACAATGGTGTGGCCAAGATTAAAATTTTGATTATATATATTTATTTATTTATTTAGCACCGCGTATTACTACCCGTTTGGATTATACGCTAAAGTACTAATTACACTAATGGATTGGGATTTGGGAAGGTTGAATTTAGAGGAATTGAACCCGCATTTGCGTGGAGGGAGAGTGGAAAACCATTTAGGACTAACAACCCCCAGTTCACCCGACCAAGATTTGAACCTCGATCTTCCCATCCTCGGTGGTCTAGCTCAACACAACCGGCGCATTGACTAACTACGCCATCAAGGCGGGTGTTTGAATATAGCTAGGTAGTTTTCCTAAATATAGATGGGTAGTTTTCCTAAATGATTTCTCCCTTTTTCCCTCCATGAAAATGTGTATACAATCTCTCTAAATTCTATAGTTTTCACCTCTATCTCATAAACATACTTTGTTGTCAAAGAATGTAAGACTCAGAATATACTATACAATAAATAGGTTTAGCTTATTGGATGTTCTTTATTACTTTTAAACATGGTCTCTCACCTTACACGACAAAAATATATTTAGGGTATTCGATAAAAGGTGCTTAGGAAGATATTTGGTCCAAAAAGCGATGAGGTTATTAGGGAAGTTATATAATAAAGAGTTGCTTATCCCAAGGCCGTAGCCAGCCAATAATTTCAGGGGGGGTTTGGTGAGCACATCCCCCAATTGCTAGAAGATAAAAAATATTATAAATGACAAACGGTTCTAGACGCTCTCTGAAGTGTTTATTTTTATGATAAAATAACCCCCTAGCTGCCGAAGGGTAGGAAATTTTCTAGATATTAAAAACTTTTTGAAGCTCTGTGAGGTTTTTTATGGTAAAATAACCCCCAAAATACCGAACGCTAGGAAAATTTCTAAATATTTAACACCTCTAGAAGCTCTTTGAAGTGCTTTTTATAATAACACAGCCGCCTAATTTGTATTTGTATCTTAATTTTTATATCGTTTGAACCATAAATAAAGCTATATATATTTTGTTCATAAAATTTCGCGGGGGGTTTGAACCCCCAAACCCCCCCCCTGGCTACGGCCTTGGCTTATCCTATACTCATCACAAAACATTGTTAGGGTGATCAAATCTCACATATTATGGTGGACAACACATGAAGCGCAAATGGAAGCATCCAGAACCCTGTTGAAGGTATTGACTGACAAACCCAATGCTAATACCTAGATTCAGATGGTAAGCTAATATTAGAATGGACCTGAAAGGTATGGGGTGTAGTGAGGTGGACTGGATAAAACTAGCTCAAGTATGTGGCATACTTTTGCAAGTACAGCAATGGTTTTACAAGTTCCTAATGCCGTAGAGTAAGTTGCTAAGCCCACATGGGTAGTAAGACTTGACACATAAAAATATTAAAATTGAATTGCAGAATTGGTTTTCACGCGTATAGCTGACACACGCATAACTGACAAGACAGGGGGGCTGAAATATTAACCTGAGGTTTGTATGCTTACATACCATTATTAGTTTTCATCCTATCACCAAACAAATTCCAGTTTAATTTTCATCCTATCGCCAAACAAATGCCAATTTAGTTCTCATTCATGACCTTCAACTCCGAAATTAAGCAGTAAATACTCTTGGGTCAAAACCTTGAAATTGAATTTTAAGCAAACATTCCAAGAAACATTATTCTTAGCACTATTTTATACTACCTGTTAGGGATACATGTATATGTACTAATTACGTTAATGTGTTAGGGATATGTGAAGATGAATTTAGAGGAAGTGTACCCACATTTGTCTGAAGGCAAAGTGGATAATCATTTAGGACCACACTCCTTCCTTCCTCAGATACCTGACCGGGTTCAGACCCTCAAGATCCTCATCATCGGAAATAAATTCTAGTCCAATATTGCAATAATTATGCCTTTGATCAGCGTTTTTCAAACTGGGCTCTGCCATAGTTATTCCAGGCTTCGTGAAGCAATTCTTTAATATTAATTATTTGTTTTACCCCACTATAAAATAGAATCAATAATTAGGCTTGACAATTATTTCAAATCTTAATAAAAAAAATTGCCAAAGCCGCTGCCAAAACAATATGTTTATAATTTAACTGTATTTGTTGAATGTTCGTAATATAAGTGTGAAACAATTTTATGAGGGTTCCAGCATTTATTGTTTCTTGCACAAGGGCTCCCTTGCTTTAAAAAGTTTCGGAACACCTGCCTTAGACTTTTTAGTCACTGAAGCTTTTTTTTAAAATATTATTAACTTAACCTATCCTATAAAGTTCATTATAAAATTTCTTTAAATTTAGTTACAAACTAACATATTTACCTTTTCCTTATCCCTTAATTGAGTTTTTAATATTTTTGTTGAAAATAGAAGTATTTGCCTGTTGCTACAAGTAGCGCTGCCATGCGCTTTGTTCAGCGATGGTATGACCATCTTGAAACTGAAGGGTGGAACAAACGCAGAGATGGCCCCGCAGTTTGATTACACAACAGAGGTGACCATTAGACATAAACATTTTAATTACTTTTTAAGGGTGCTGTGTTCATTAATCAGAAATCAAATAAGATGAGGTAAATCAAGGTTCATAAAAGGGTTCTACTTATTTAATATATAAAATAAAACTTTGATATGATTTAAAATGACTGGCTCTGTGGTCTAGTGATCAGAGTTCCTGGCTTCAGATCCAGAGATCTTGCCTGACGCCTCCAAAATTTATCTGTGAATCAATGGGTCTGTAACGAGGTCAAACTAAACCTCATGAAGACAAATGAGGGTCTACTTGAATAAATAAGTAGCAGCTTTGGTCTAGAATACTGATACTAATGGTCAGAGGGTTCGTTGTGCTAACCACCCGCCCCTTTATCTGCAAACGTTGGCACTAGCATAGGTAACAATGGAGGCAACTTGATTGGTATAGCTTACTTGCAGGCTTACACTATGGAGTTTTTTTAAAATAAATATTAAGATTTATTGCTGTTCAAGATTTACATTTAATTTTTCTGTAATAAACTACATAGGTTTGACCTTATTAATTTACATGAAACCACATGCTTGTAGAAATGCATGTGTACCAACCATACTTAAAACTTTCCTTTAGAATTAACATGAAATTACATGCAATAAATTCACTGATTGAAACTCTATAGAACTGATATAAGATATTACTAAGGTTAAAACTTCTCACATGTGTATTTTATTTGATGACACTAGTTAGGACCATATTAGTTATAAAGCCATGATATTAATTTGACATAAGCACAAAATGGAAGTAAACATCTCTATTGCTTTAGAGTTAAAATATTTAAGGATTTGCTAGCTGAGCACAGATATTGTTTCTATAAAAAGTTACTTTTTTTTTAGGTGTTCAGGCCTCTTTTGGAAAAGTTTGGTGCCACATTTGATTACAAGATTATTAAAAGGTAGTTATTTGTTTGATTATTATTATTACTAGTACATTGGTTTGACTGATGCTTTGGGATGATGATTTGAAAACAAAGATTTTCATGCATACCTTATTAAATATTTTTACATCCATTACTGTTTCCAGCCTATGCCCTGGCTTAGTTTTTTATTCAAGTTCTGTCACAGCTTCATATGCCTTATAAATCAACATCCAGTTCTCGGCCATTAATTAATCACTGTGAAAGGGTAAACCCATTTCTTAGTAAATATAATGATTGCAAATTTGGCTAGATGTTAATTTCCAGAAGAAAGAAAATGTCTCTCTTAAGTTTGAGATATTTTCATGTCACACATGTGCTAACTCTAAAACATTCAAATTCTACCCACTGAAACTCTACTTTAATTCTCCAATCAAATTTTGCACATTAATATTATTACCAGTGAGTGTCTTTCTCATTCCACAAATAACATCTAATTTTGTTAGGTAGGGCAGCTTGAACCAGATATCACATTTTGGTGTGGTTTTCTCTATTCCTCTATATAAAACTGTGAAACCAGAGAAATTGTTTTATTATATTAAAAATAAACACAAATTTCTTTTAAAAATAACAAATTAGTACATTGATCTTAGTTTGGCTTTGGTCAAATTATATTATTAATAATGTAGATAGCTGCCTTTTGATACATTTTCTGGTTTGAGTGTAATTTTGGATATACTTCACAGTTAATCATAGTATATTTTATTAGGGGAACATTTTCAAATTTAATCTGATTACAATTTAATTTGTCTTATTTAAGGAACAAAAATACTGATACCATACTCAATTACAATAATTTGATGATGCTTTGGTGTGGAGATTGAACCCTGAATTTTTCAAAAAAATACTTTCATAGTAATTTGGATACAGGCAAATCATATGAAGAAGATAGCATAAAAGTGCGAGCTTCAGATATATGACTAGTTTAATAAAGAGTGGACAAAAATTTGTAATCACTTATGTACGCTTCTTTTACCCTGAAAGGTAGCAAGCTTACCTTTCACGTTTCCACTATGGCGTAACTTATTAGAGAGGGTCATAGTGCAATTCATCAAGTTCAGAATGATACCTTTCAGGGTAAATGGAATGTACACAAAAATGCTCAGAGAGACCTGCAGTCATTGTTAAATAATAACCAAGCAGTCCAAAGGTGCACATTCATAATGATCACAATGTCTCATTATTTTTACAAGCATTGTTGCCAGAAGGGCTGATCTTGTATCTTGTGCTATGGTATTCTTCAGTTTTAAAATGGTTTTCAGGTGGAACTTCAAGATCTTCAATATAAATTGGTGTAAGTTCCTTTACTTTTTTTTGCACACATTTCCAACAATACAATTTTATTTGGGTATTTGGTCATTGAACTTAATTTTTTTTTCAAACAGTCAAAATTACCAAAACCAAACATTCACACAGTTTTAAAACAATTGTCTATACTTAGTCTAAGGAAACAATTAAAAATTAGCAAATTAAAATAAACTGGTTGTAACTGATATCTTAAATAAATTACAAAACTATCTTTTCCATTTCCTATAAAATTGTTAAATTAAGGGCTGACTCGTTTGCCTAAAGACTATCTGGATACAATTAATGGTAAATGATGTTGAAAACATTTGTCACATTTTTTGAAACATAAGATAAAAAAATGAATTTTTATTATTTTAGTGATAAACACGATTTTTTTCAGTTTTAAATGACACTGTTGTGCTCCCTCGATATCCTATTTCAGAAATAAGCAAAATATTTCAAAACATTTACTGTTAAATGAACTTTTGCCATAACTTTTTTTTTATATTTTTAAGGAATGTTAAGAATGCTAGGTTTGCGCTATCAAAGCCCCTTAAAATTAGTACCTAACGGTGTTCATCTTTACTTGCATCATTGGGCACGCTGGTTAAGGTATAAACCTAATCTGGTCTGGTTTGCCATTGAAAGGGACTGTCAGTGAGATGTACTAAGGGTGTTTTTTTTTTCTTAAATGGTTTTTCATTTTCCTTCACATAAAAATTGGTATATTTGATCTAAATGCACCTTCCTCATCCATAATTAATTTGTTTAAACATGTGAATAGTCTGGAAACATGTTAAGATATTAAGATCTATAGTGAGACTTGTTTACACAATGTAGCATTTGTTTGTTGTTAGGGGATACTTCCCCCGTGGTGGAGGAGAAGTTCACATCCGAGTGAAGCCAGTTAAACAGCTCAACCCTATCAACATAGTAGATGCGGGGCAAGTGGTGAGAGTCTGGGGTTGGGCATTTGTCGCAGGCAATCTTCCCATAAAGGTTAGCACGACGTGACTCTGTGATGAGACACATCTTAAATACCTGTACAATACTGGGTGGTCTTATCCCTGACTCATTAGTTTGGGGTTGAGTTTGCTCACTGGTAGAGAGGTGAGCCAGAAATCTTTCATTAGTTTTTTCCTGTAAATATAATTAATGTGATCAAGATATTCCAAGTTTTAATGTTAACACTTCACTTTGATTTACCATAAACAATTTCAAATGAGTTGTATTAAAGCAATAACAGCAAATATGGCTCTCCTCTCACATTCACGAATCGACTACATACTTGATGGTCGAATATTCACCAACACCTTAGACCAAATATGTTATTGCTTCAATACAATTGCATCCCCTTCTTCTCTAATTTAATATTCTAAAATGAATACCAGAAAATCATTGGTGGCTTGGGGTGTGAAAGGCATCACCTAAAATGTTAAAGAACCGAAAATAATAATATGAACATGAAGACATTTCTACATTTTTATTTTCATAGGAAGCCAGTTATTTTAAAACAGAAAACGCATGTTGCCACAATGGCGGGGAAAAAAATATTACAATTGTACTACTTACATTCTTAGTCTGTTTAAATAGTTATGAAAAGTTAAATTATACAGTAATTCATAAGGAACTATTATTGAAAGCTTTTTTTTAACTTTATTGATGAATAATATCTAGAGATGTGCCCTCAAATCCTTCGAAATCCTCAAATTCTTATAAAAAAAATTTCAAGTGAAATTTGTTTTTGAGCTCTAATACTACATATTGATGATTCAGAACCAATTATAATTATAGGATGAACTTCACAACCAGGCCCCAGACTATAAATTTAACACTTAACTGAATGTATGGATGTTATACTGAATGGATTTAAGAAATAATATCAACATCCAGTTACTATTTGTATTTTCTTTTATTCTATTATATTTCCTTTAATGTTCATAATTTTTTCCAATATTTAGTTCGAGATTTCATATTTGAAAGTAAATTGGAGATTTGAATTAAAGATTTGGATTAATAAAATAGTGGATTTAACCCAACTTTAACTTTATCATCAAATAAAACATATTTCTAAAATGCCAAATTCAAATTTAAATCAATGTTTGTGGCTCAAAGGGGGCTTCCTATAAAAACCAGGGTTTAACCAGCTTTTGTAATTAGAGTTTATATGTTTTAGACACTCATTTGAAATGTTGTCAGAGTGGATTTTGTTGGTTAATTTTTATTGAAGTTGATAAAGTAAAACTTTACATAAAAACACTGAATAAACAATTAAATTTTTTTTAAAGCTTATTCTTTAAAAGTAATTGTGTATCCTATAAAATTTAAAAAAAGGGTTTCTTCTCTTAGTTTCACCCACCTTCTATTTATATTTTCGGGGAACAAGTATGGCACTACGCCATCATCAACCCAATTGATGAGTATGATGCGGTACCATGAGTTGACTGGCAGGTAACAGGTCTAGATGTATATTCACTTTTAGATTTAGATACTTAAGTATATGCCAACAATTTTCATCCTCCCCTCTACTCTCTCCACCCAGCTCCTTCACCTACTTGTAAGAGTGTGAGCTCCAACTGTGGAAAATGTTTGTCTCTGCTTGCTAATTTTATTTGAGGTAGTTTCCCCCCTACTATAGTGTTCCAACCCCCTTACAGATAATTCTAGTATTTTTTCTAAGGCGATAATTATCTTCATGTGTCAACATTCCTCAAGTTATAGTAATGATAATAATAATAATAATATTGTACTGAGAAGTTTAAATCTGTATAGGTGGCAAACACGATGGCTGACTCAGCGACTCAAGCGCTTTTAAAAGCATTGCCAAATATTGAAGTTAGTATAGAGGCATACAAGGAGCGTACGGAAGAGGCGATTGGAACGGGATCGGGAATCAAGTGAGTTCGAAGAATTTTTGTGGTAAACTCCTTTATGATTAGTTCTTTATTTGAAGTATAATGATTTGTGTGTTTTTATAGTATTGTTGCAGAGACCAGTACGGGGTGTCTCTTGGGGGGCTCAGCCCTTGGTAAAAGAGAGTTGAAGACAGAGGAGGTGGGGGTCAAGGCCGTTGAAGATCTTTTACAGTCAGTGAAAACAGAAGCTTGTGTGGACAGTTATGCTCAAGACCAGGTAATCATAACCTTAAAGAAGTATATGGCTTATGTTCGTCTAATCTTTTTTCCCCAGATATTTTAAGACAATTGCGCATTTATAACATATAACCTCCTAATAATTTGAAAATCTCAACCATAATTTGACACAGCTTACTTACTCTATGGCACTAGGATCTCAAAAGTTCATTGCCTCGCCCACCTATCACTATTTTGAGCTTATTACCCTAACATGGTTCTAGATTCTTCCATTCATGCTGCATATCCTGCACGCCATAGTCTACAAGACTTGACTAGCCTAGTGACTAGCTTAGTCTTGTGATTATTACAGGTTATGTAAATCATCATTATGTTACCTCCTCAACTCCCCAATAGCCTTATCCCTTTTTGGAGCAAATATATTTCTAAGCCCTTGTTTTCAAACACCCTAATTTTTTTTTTGTCATGTAAGGTAAGAGAGCATGTTTCACCCCTTAAAAAACAACCTGTAAAATTATTGTTTTGTATATTTTGACACAAACTATCTGAAAACTGGTAAGACTGATGTAATGACCATCGTAGAACCTTAAAATTTTGCTAAACAAAATTGTAGAACTTTATATATAAGTCTTTTCCTCTCTGATAAAAGTGTATTTTTATTTTGGTAGCTTATTCTGCTCATGGCTCTTGCAAATGGGAAGTCGCGGGTAAAGTGTGGATCAATAACGTTACACACAGAAACAGCCATCCACATCGCACAATTGTTGACACAGGTAACATAGTTTAGTTCTAGTAAGATATTTAGGCCTATATAAAAATAGAGGATAAATGCTTTACATTTTCAATTGGCTTGGACCTAAAGCATAGTGAAATAAAAAGGGGAAAACAAGATTTTTGTGATTATTTGTTTATAAATCATACAGTACAACCAAGTGTAACAGATATAAGTTTATAGTCTGAACCTGAACAAACTGCTGTTAGCAGTGAAATCTAGTTTTTTTAGAACATGTTTAATGTCTCTTCGTGTTTTATTTACACAATTACTACTTGACATCACCCAAGTAAGTGTTATGGCTATCCCTCCTACTTTAGAACATAATTTATCTTACTACTCTATTCTAAATAGAAAAGCAAATTTTCTCAACACAATTCTAAAGGGTGTTGGATTATAAAAACGGGCTACTTTGGAACTAAGGTTCACAGAGAAAACCTTTTTTGATATCTATAAAAGGATAATAGATTTTGTGGACATAAAAAAATATGTTTTTTTAAAACCCTTCCTACTATGTAGGGATTGAAACAAAAGTAACTTGACTGTAGTAAACGAATCTGTAAAAGAAAAAAATTAATACATAAGCATTTAACCTGAATGGGTAGTAAGGTGCCATGCTGAAAAAAAAGATGAAGATGAGCACTAATTTACAAATAAATTTTGATTTTTTACAGGCCAAGTTCAACATTGTAAAAGAAGGCGCTAACTCGGTGATCGAGTGCGAAGGAATAGGACTCGGTAATGGATGAAGAGTTTAGTCATTTGTTGAGTCATTTTGTGTGTTTGTATTTTGTGTAAATGTTTAATAAATGTGTGAATGTAGATACCCAATTTAGCGTTGTCTTTTACGGTCACGTACAATTGGGAATGGGAAAATATACTTTAATCAAGATCCCTTATTGTTGTATAACTGCACTGTTGGAGTATTAGGTTTCAAACATGATGGTAAAAATAACCATTATATTTCGAATTTTTAAAAATAATAAAATTCTAGTTTGATTTTAATTGACTAATAATTTTGATAAAAAGTGCATATAAATTCTAGGAAATATTTTTATGTTGCTCTTTATTGTATTAAATTACTATTATATAATAAATTTAAAACACAATACTTTTATTGAACATTTAGCCTGCTGCGAATCATTATGACATTATGTAAAATAACTGGTAAATATAAATTTAGAGTAGGCGGACCAAAATAAAATAACGGTTGGCATTTTCTATTAGTAAATATGTTCATTTTATTTCTGTAATTTGTAGTTACCTTTTAATCTGTATCTTGAGGGGAACATTCCATTTGAGAGAAAGTTAATTTTAATATTCCCTAAATTTATTCACAAATTATTATTATTATTATTATTATTTAGCACCCGTTACTACCCGTTCGGGCTATACGCTTTAAGTACTAATTATGCTAATGGATTAGGAATTAGGAAGATTGAATTAGAGGAAGTGAACCCGCATTTGCGTGGAGGGAGAATGGAAAACCATTTAGTAAAAACCACCCCCAGTTCACCCGACCGAGATTCGAACCTCAATCTCCTTGTCCTCAGCAGTCGAGCTCAACACAACCAGCGCGTTAGCCAACTACACCACCGAGGCAGGTATTCACAAATTAAACTTTGCCTAAACTTTTTTTTTAATCTCGTGCTACCAGTGGCGTATCCAGGATGAGAGTGGGGTGCGATTAGAGCAATAAAAAATGATTGAAACCAATACATTAATATAGTCTAGGGTGGCTGACTCCTATATGGAGCTGCCACGTTGCTAGCCCTGTCTCCTACATGACCTAATCAATAACTATTTCAACTTAGCTCTAATGTGCATCCAAGTGAATTAATTATTGACAAACCCGCTTCGGTGGCAGCATGGTCTAACATGCTACTCTCAAAGTAAACTAGACTGCCAATCATTGGAAGATAAAGGTTTGAATCTCAGTCAGGTGTACTGAAGGTGGTTTATTCAAAAATTATTGTGTCACACTCCCTCTACTTAAATGGGGGTACATTTACTTTAAATATAACCTTCCTAATCCTTAAAACCATTATTGTAATAAGTACATAAGTGTATTACCCAAACGGGTAGTAAGACGTGCTAAAAAAATTAATTCCTGGTAACCCCTTAATAAAACCTTTGACTGCCGATAACACCATGAAGGGAAGCAGAAAGACCATATGTCCTTGATTTGAGTTTATTGAATTTATAGGATATAAACACGCATTAAAAAGGGGGCCTGATGGTGGATAAGACAATATTATTATTAAAACTATTAATAATTGAAATTCTTATGTATTATAAATCCCCCTTCCCCAAGAACAGGCCCTGGATCCGTCCTTGCAGCACGCTAATAAGTGTATTTAGATAATATATCAGATTATCGGTGAAGTAACATTCAATGTATATCATTCTTAAAATTCAGCGATACAAATTGGTTGGCATTATATGTTTGTGACTTGTGTCACTGGTCTATACTAGTAAGGACTCTTATAAACACAATTAAAATGCATAAATGGGTGCTAAATATCAGTGATATAATTTTCTAAATTAAAGTTAAGGTGAGAATAAATTAATTTAATTCCAATACATAGGTGTGGTTAACACTGTAAAGTGGTGGGGAAGACTGAAATGATACTTTATTCTCATAAGCTCTAGCCATTGATCAAGCGCTAATATTATATTAATCACTGATGTTAATGTCACAGGACAGAGTTTATAATGGCCTTCTCGAAAGAATATATGCAAGTTTTTATACAATTTTAAGCTAGATTGAAAGTAAACATCTTTAAAGATTCACTTTTTGAAGTATTTTGTTATATTTGGAAGACTGCACAGTAAAGGTGGGTAGATACAAATAAAAGGAACAAACACAAAATGACTTTTACAGTGAAAAGATGAACACACTACACACTTTACATCACTTCCACTGGATAAAAAAGTGACTGCAGCCTGTTGAGGAAAATCAATGGCTACCACCCAATCCCTCGACCTAGGCTTGTTTTCTTATGCGAATTATATTACAAGTAATTGTGATATAATACATATTTAATTTGGTGACTCTGGATTGAAACAGTACTCTTGGAACAGGTGCAGAGGGGTGAAAATCGGAGAATGATTAGAACTAGAACAAAATTAATCAGCTACCAAGAATGGAGCGTCTCATTAGCGGAGATAAAAGAGGAAAATAATATTTTGTCTATGCATGGAGCATTTAGTGTCAGTTCTATTTATTTTGCAGTTGCTTTTAAACGGAAAATAACATAAAACATCTTTGCTATTTCCCTAAACTATCCAGTAGAAGACTTGGGAGAACTTAGTCTCATAGTCTACCCCGATGCTAGTACGTCCCTGCTCCACTTTATGCAGTCAGGGTCACTGAAGGTCATAGTCCGACACAACCAACTCTTAAAATATGTCTTATTTAATTCTCACATTTTAACAAAGATTGATTCACCTCCATAATTTAAGAGAGAGATGAAAAGGAAATGCACTCACATTAGTTAGTTGGTTTGATGCAATAAATCACATATTTAAAACCATTCTGGAATTCAACCATTGGCAATCCAGGCTATTGAAAACTTAACGCCCTATACTCAATACCGTGTTGCCACTGATATGAGTAAATTATTAGTCTAGTTTACTTTCAAAATCCAGGTAAGCAATAAACTTATTTCTATAAAAGATTTGAGGGGAGAAAAAATTGAATTTTGAATTGGAGCTATTTATAGTTTTAATATGATTCTATAAGTGGCTTTTCCCAAGATAATAAAGAAAAAAAAATCATACCAATGTTGAAAATGAACCTTGAATCTATCTTTATTAAGATTCGGGATTCATATGTGAAATTATTAGAGAAAAAGTGGATTTGATTCATTTCGATTTTTTATCATTGGTTTAAGTGTACCTCATCTAACGACCCATCTGCATATTTAGAACCAATATATAAATAATTATAAAGGTATAATTTAGGTGAAGGTAGAACAGGAAACCAATCAGGATAAATACTTTGTTGCACCCGGATGGAATTTAAACACAAACTGTTTCCCTTTCCAGATGAAACACACCTTTTTCTATGTGCACACGGATGCAATTTAACTTGGTCTTGATAAAGTTGTCCGAATACCACCATCATTGTGGGATAATCCACTGTCCGGTTAGAAAAGTTCTTTCTATCTTTAAGCAAAGGGTAAAGGTAATTATTACGATATTACCTCACCTTCATCCAGACTTAACGAGGCTAATGGCCTGTCAGAGGAGGCACAACATTGACAGGTAACTTTTTTATGTGAGCTTTTCCAAGTATGGCTCGTCTATAATCAGTTGGATAGTACAGTAGTAATCCCATGTTTATTCCTGGACGCAATTTAACTAAGCTATATCAGGGTGTCTACAAGTCATGACATGAGATTTTGTACTAGAAAGTAACTAAACAGTCATTAAATTATATCCTAGGTCATGGGTTTTTGTGTGTCAAGTTTATTGTGTAGGTAAGTATAATATTTATTATTTTATTTCATACCTTGCTCAAAATTAGTGTAAATTCACAACTACATTCCAATTTTTAGAGAAAGTAAAGGCATTTTTAATTTTTTTTAACACTGTGTATTAATACCTGTTCAATTTATCGCATGTATGGTAATTACTCTAATGGGCTAGGAATGAGGAAGAAAGCATTTTAGAGGTAATTGACTCACATTTGCATGGATGAAGAGTGGGAAATTATTAGTAAATACCACCCTCGATAGACCCAAACGAGATTCAAACCCTGATCCCCCATTAGCAGGCCAGTCTAACATGATAGAGATGCCTTAGACCATTCGGACACTGAAGTGGGTTAGGATTAAAAAAATAATTACAAACATAGTTTATGTGAACTAAAATAATAACATTTTAACTGTAGGTATTGTTAGTGTTGTTTTAGAGGTATTGACACTATCTATCAAAAGCTACAGCTTCAAAACACACGACTTGACATGGATACGTGAAAATAGATCAAGTAGGTTTTCTATAACTCTCAAATAAGGCTCTTCCTATGAAAATTGGACTGTACACCCCAGTAATGGCATTAAATGAATATAAAAAGAGACATAAAATAATATGAGTGAGAAGGAATTCAAGGATTTGAGATTTCATTCTTTCTTCCTTCCTCTCTATTTTTTTTTCCATGAATTTGTCTATATCATTAAAAAGTCATGAAATATGGTTAACATAGTTCAGTAGACACCCTTGAAAATAGTGTATGGTAAGGAAAAAACTTTAATAAAACATACCCTTTTTTTTTTGCTGTCCTGTTGACACTGATATTATTTTATTATTTTTTATTGGTATTGATACCTGCCATCGAAAGTAACAGCTGCAGATCATCCATTACTGTTTACAGCTTGTGGTCTAGGTCAGTGTTTTTATACAAGTTATATATTTTATACTACCGGCTATCTAGGCCTGTCGGAGCTCTATATGCCTTATAATCCAACTTAAGAATAAGACAGGCAACAACATCCAGTCCCCAGCCGTTAATTTATCAATGCAAAAGTGTAAACTCACATTTCACCAATGATACATTTTTTCTGTCATGCTGGGAATCGAACCCAGGATTCTTAGCTCTGAAGGAAGATACGCTACCGACTGAGCTAAGATGTCATATCTTCATATCATCTGACCCTGTGAATAAGTGAAAGAAGATCTAGTAACTCTTCCTCATTGTCAGATAAGGTTCTTCTTATGAAGATTGGACTGTACGTATACGTATTAGATGTTAGATGGTCTTTCGACAAGAGGGTTCGCTTACGTGCGCTATTGTAGACGGAGCAATTAACGAGAAAGAATGTTTTGTAGTGAATGGAGTATTATCGCGAGATGCTGTGCAAAGTGAAGGGCGTTAAAAGCGCTAGGGGCTTTCTCTAGCTCGAGTTCGTGATGAATATCCCCTCTCTCACTTTCTCACACGGTCAAGTCGGCACACAGCTGCTTGCGTCGCGTCGTGCAGGCGAGGCGGACAGAACGATACTTGGATTCTTGTAAGAAAGAACCTTTTATAAAATGTATAAACGTATTTTTTCACGACCAACATCGATCACATTTTACCATATTATTAGTGGGTTTGGAACGAGGTCAGTTCAGCCATGTGAAGACAAATGAGAAGCTACTTGAATGAAAAAGTTGTTGCAATTGCGGTCTAGACAGCCGAGATTAACGGCTGGACGGTTCGTTGTGCTGGCTACATAACTCCCCATATCCGTATAAGTTGGCACTATCTTCCCCAACATGCGGCGACCACTTGGTTAGTGTGGCTCATTTGCGAGCTGATGCCATGGAGTGTGTGTATATATGTATATATATATATATATATAATTGCATCTTACTACCCGTTCAGTTTATAAGTATGTAACCTAACTACGCTAAATGTTTTAGCGATGAGGAAGGTCCGATTTAGACTAAGTGTACCGCATTTGCGGGAAGGGGGAGTGGAAAACTGTTGAGGAAAAGTTGCCTTCAACCCACCCGACTGGGATTTGAATCCCGATCTCCCCGTCATTGGCAATCCATACTATTGTGAGAGTGATGCCTTAGACCAGTGTTTCTCAATCTGTTCCCAACAGCGGACCGTTTGATAAGCGTTCGCTGTACACTTGGACCCTCCCACTTTAATATATTACCTGTCACTTGTTGAAGTAAGAAATTGTTCGATTAAAGTGTTTATCAAGCAGTAATGGATGCAATAAATAAAATTTTATTTTATATACACATTTTACAGTACAATTTTCATAGAAAGAGTCTTATCTGACAGCTAAAAGCGATACTAAATCTACTGTCAAGTCATATGATCTTTCACTTTTATGATATATTTATATTATGTTGCTGAACTTACTAATAATAAAATTGATAAAAGTGCATTTTTATCGGCAGAGTCCGTTCGTGCGCTCCCCCGGGCTACGGGATATTTTATATTCTTGTCGGGAACTCGATTTGTTTTTCCTTGAATTTTGTTATAAAATAAACATTGTTGTGGACCTGAATTAACATGTTCTTTGTTATTAAAACAATTCTGTCTTATTTATTTAAGGCTATTATGATTTATTTAACTAATAATTCAAACTTCAAATAAATATGGTATTATTTTAATATACCAATACATATAATAGAAAAGGTCCCCGACAATGTTTAATAAAGAACAGAAGTTTGTTAAGAAAAAAAAAACTACTTCCCCAACAAAAAAATAAAATGCTAGCAATAATTATTGTAGTCCTAGAGTGTAGGACACGCGATTTAAGGGTATTATTGTTGCAGTTTCTTATGATATTTTTTTTTGTTGCCAAAATAGAAATAGAGAGTTTAATTGTCTTCACATGGGAATATCAACAGTTGTTGAATATCTGCCAAGGGTCCCTAAAATTTAATTACAACTTTTTCTCTTCATTTTAAAAGTTTGTCATCTAATGCCGCCATGCTCATGACAGATATTCAACAACTGTTGATATTATCGTGTGTAGAAAATTAAACTATATGTTTATATTGGAGCAATATTTTATTATTTTGGCCGAAAAAAGTTTTGCTATGAAATCAGCAAAAACACTGGCCTTAACTCGTATTCTCTACATCCTCGCCTTAAGATTCCTCATAGAGTTTATAGGTTAGATAAAGTACCTAGCTCGGCGTTTTTCAACCGGTAGGAAGGTGTGCCATCAGAGTTTGGGGGACGGTTGAAAATATGCGGGATAAAATTTTAAAATCCATTGGCAATATATTTAAAAAAATAACAATGATTATAATATTATTTACTAGCAGAAGTACCCCTGAAAACTCGTTTCTTTGCTTTAAACAGACAGAAAAAAACTAATTTTATTTCTTCCGACTCAGTTTTTAATAAATTTAAAAAAAGCTGATAGAATATTTATAAATCCAGCTTAGATATACACACGTTTGTGCACAGGGGCTATTAATTTTAAAATCGCATCCCTCTGCGTGCGGTAGATATTGTGCAATGCTCATGACATATTTTTTTTAGCACCGTGCCTTACTACCCGTTCGGGTTATACGCTTATGTAATAGTTACACTAATGGGTTAGGGTTCGGCCAGACTGACAAGCGTGCGAGCGAGCGAGCGAGCGCGTAATTAGCAGACCCTAGTTCATTAGAGAAGATGTAACTTATCTGTCAAAGACACTTGGTACATCTCTGCTTCTCGAAAATTCTTACAACAATTTTTTTTAATGTACTGAAGTGTTTTAAAATCAGATTAGCCGCACCAGTGGGGGAATGGTACGTTGCACTCCATAGCTTTTGACTGGGAGATAAAGGTTCGAAGGCTCAGTGAACTGAAGGTGATTCTTAAAACTTATTTATTGTTGTGGTTTTTTCATACTCTCCAAACTAATGGTGATTATTATTTGTAAAGGCCTACTTTGATTATAATATTGAAGTATTGTAACATATCGGGCTTACATATATTTATGGTCTTACCAATTAAATTAGGCCATTAATAGCAAGTGTGTTAAATCTATCACTGATAGAAAAAAGTCAAATATCATGTCAAAATGAGAAGTTTCCCAGCACTCAATGAACCAACATACAATAATATTGCCTAGCGCCTGTAAACTAGACTG
>CABEEJ010002377.1:88685-113467 GCA_901482245.1 Timema douglasi
CCTGGCCGTCCCTACCGCCGAATCAGGGATGGCGTTGTGAATCCCTTCGTCGACGTCGGCAGGTGACCTCGGAGTCGAATCTGGGGAGTCGTGACCCCCCTTCTAGTCGTGTGAGACTGGGAGGGGTGGCCAGACAGCGAGTCATGCCGGTCGAGTCGGCCGAGTTCGGCGGTCAGTGCGCGGGTCGCCCGGTGACGGAAAGGGGCACCCGCAGTGAAGACGCCAACTAGGCGAAATGTGCTGTGCGGTGGGGCCACTATACCCCACCGCGATAGATGATTTGAGCCCTATTTGGGGGATAGGATTAACTTTTTTATTTTTTTCATTCGACGGATCCAGTAAATTTAAGAACCCTTATGGGTTGGACAATATTATCTTATTTCATTTGGGTATATTTTGATTTAAAATGTCTGTAACTAGATGGTAAGTAGTTGAATAAATAACTTATTAAAGGAAAGGAAAAAAAAAAAAAGACTGTACCGGGTCGAGCGCGCGTGCTTGAAAAATAGAAACAGTTCTATCTTTCAAGCGCGCGCGCTCAGTCGCTCGCTCGCTCGCTCGCTCCAGTGTGGCCACCTCCCATTAGAATCCATGTGTTCTATTTTATATTTTAGTCGCTCGCGCGCTCAGTCTGGCTGCCCCCTTAGGGATTAGTAAGAAATAATTTAGAGTAAGTGCACCTGCATTTGCATGGCGGGAGAGTGGAAAACAATTTAGGAAAAGAAAACATGACACCAAATTAGGATTGAATCACAATCTCTCCGTGTTTAATGGTCTATTCTAACACCTAGGACACTGAAACGGATAACTCAAATTAACTTCATTTTATTAATATGGAAGAAGAAGACTGAACTTTTAAATACAAACCGGTACCGGTACGCGATTTTTTATATAATAAAACCTCTCGATAAAAACACTGATGGTGTGTCTTGACAATTCTAGAACCTTGTTTGGTGTGCCGTGAGTGCCTCATGTCTTACTACTCGTCCGCATCTACCCTCACTTTTTTTTAGTTACCAATAACGTTAAGGATTATAAAAGAATAATTTGAAGTAAATCAACCAGCATTTGCTCGGAAATATTTTTCATTAAAAAAAAAAAACCCCAACCTTGATACATTAGACCATGATTCAATCCACTGTCTTCCCCATCAATTACAAACTAGATAATACGAGACTCATGCCTTTATCTGCATGATCAGCTATTACCTCTGAAGCGTACGACTAATCAAAATAATATGCCTATATTCCCCCCCCCTACCTCCCCGTCCCACCCCGGCCCGGGAGAATTAGAGCTCTCTAGTAAGAGTACGGCCAACGATTGAAATGGCACTTGCCGACAAGGGCGGGCTGTGATTGGCCCACGTTACTCCCGCGCTTACCACTGACCTAACTGGCCTCAAGCAGACTGCTGGGCTCCATGGAAAATATATTTCTTTCGAGACGTTTTCACTAATTACTCGAAATTACGCCAAAATATTTTGCTTTTGGATGTTTAATACATTGGTAAAGGGATGTAGGATTCCAGTCAATACCTACTGAACAAAAAATAAAAAATAAAAATAAAATGAGTTTTGCTCAATCGAAAATTGAGATTGAATTGGTAGCCGGGAAAATCTTCACGGCTTTGTCATGTCAGTTCTTTTTGATTTTGATTCGTATTTAGTAGCCTTAATTAATCATGCATCAATATGTTTTTATTATTTTTTTATTTTTATGTCGTGATAATATATCAATAAATTGCTATTGAATTTAATTAGCCTGAACCAGTACATTAAACTTAAAACAAAATCGCGTGTTATTAAAATAAATATTCACAATATTTATAATAAATATATATAAGCTACCATATCAAACAAATCACTTCGAAAAGATATCCTAGTATGAACCCAGGAAGGGAACGTTTCCACTACAGAAAAAAACCCTCCAAACCGGCCGGGAATTGAAACCGGTACCCTTGGACTGTCAGCCAAATACGCTGACCACTGGTCGGGATATCAAGAGGTCAACCTTGTTAATGTAAACTAAACATTGTTTCAATTCTAACTATACTAACATTTATTTTATCAACGATATCACAAACTATTCTTAAAAAATTCTTACGTAATATTACAAATTCATTTATTACATTCAACAATGTGTTTTTGTAAAGACTGTACTTTTTATGGCATTTATCAAAATGTCAATGTATTTAAGATTTTGTAAATGTGTATTTATATATCATACACAATACTATACCAAACTGTATTATCTACTATCCAGGATTTTTTTTAAAGTATGTTAATCTTTTAAGGTGCTCAATCCCGTACGCCCATCTATAAATAAATGGATCTATCTCTAATAATGTAATGTTCAGTTTAATAATTTATAAACGTATGTTTTATATAATCCAAACTCTAGACAACGGTAAAATCCTAGTTTATGTATCAGGAGTTCGAAAGTCCAAGAGGTGGCTAAACCCAGTCATGTTTTTTCCCCATATGTATTTATATGAAATATCATTTAAACTATGCCAACGTATTTGTAATTATCCAAGATATCTTGTGAAAAAAATAATTACTTACATTGACACGTTTTATAGATATTCCAATAAACTCATTTTTGTCCCACATACCGCCATGTACTGGTTAGGTCAGTCAAGCTGGCCGCCTAGCAGACGACGCTTAATGGTCGTACTCTTACTAGGTGTCAAGCGCTAATGACCTTCACAGGCAAAACGCACGTAATAATATAAAAAGAGCTCGGTGGCTCGGCCAGCACACAATCCGCCACATGTAGAAACAATATATATATATATTTTTTTCAAAATAGAAATTGTAGGCACATTAGCGTGAATGGTGGATTTGCCTTCTTCCTGACGGATTCCTTTTCTCCACACACACGACGCTATTGTTATCATTGAAGCATAGATAACAGCACGTATATGTGTGAACGAACGTAAAATATATATAAAAAATGTCACAATACCCCGCGTCACTATCAAATGTGACTGTGATGAATGAACAATGTCGTGGGCTGTCGTTAGAAAGCGAGATACTTAAGATCGTAATTGTTGCTGATGGGTGAACCTTACATGAATAAGATAAACACGCATTCGTGAGCGTCACTTAAAATGTTCTGTGTGCAAAAAATGAGATTACGTGACGTACCTTCTCACGTGGTCTATTATTATTAAGAACAATATTTTCAAAACAAAAATCTAGCATATTATTTCTTTAGATATTTTTTTAGCACCGCGTCTTACTATCTGTTCAGGCAATAGGGTAAACCATATAGTTATTAGCCACCTAATAGTAATTAGCCGTTTGAAGTTTAGACAGAGTTAATAAGGTATATTTTAGTTCTTAGTTTTCGCTCTTCCCTCAGATCGCAGCCATATCTATTAGCTTTAGAAAGTAGTTCTATACTTGGCTGTTAGATGTCTCAAAGAGACTCAATGGCTGCCACTGTAGGATCATGTGTGTTTGTATAGGTAAATATATTGCTGTTTTCATAAGGAACATGCTTATTTGAAAATACTATAACTACATTTACAGTTAGGATAGCTAAGCATTATTTTACTGTTTATATCGAAGAGAAAAGCATAACTAAGCCTTTCCAGCATTAATATCTTGGATTAGATAATTTTGAGAATGATTTTTTGTGGCAACTAGTAACTGAATCATTATAGCGACATATCTAGTTACTGTCCTCCCCAGGCTGATAACTAAATATTTCAATATATGTCGATAAACAGTTATTGGCCTCGTGGCCAATAAATGTAGAATAAATTGGCTAATTAATGTAAGTTTAATATTATATACTATTTCAGGTTATTCTCACTATGCCTATACATTCCAATTATAATTCAAAAGTACTGGAAAATGCACTTAAAGATGTGTGGGAGGGTGGTGGTTCGCTAAGAGTAATTGCAAAAAAAAACACACAAAAAACACATGGTGTTGAAAATGGATCATCCAAAGAAAATATAAGTTATGTTCACAATTTCAGCAAATGGTGACTCTTGTAGACCAATGATTTTGTATCCTTATCAAAGAATTCCTGAAAAATTTCCAAGATGGTTCCTGCAGACTGGGACATTGCCAGAACTGATAATGGATGAATGACATAGGAAGAATTTTTCGAAGACATTGGCAAAGTTTTTCACCCATATTTCCTGGAGCAGGGTGTAACCCTTCCATTAATCCTATTCCTTGATAGTCACAAGTCACATATCACGTGGCAACTTAGTGTGTTGTGTAATAAATTAGGAATAAAGATTATAGCACTTTATCCTAATGCTAGACGAATCTTGCAACCAGCAAATGTAGTAATGAGGGATTGGCTATCCAGAAATCCAGCCCATGTTATAACGAAAATATCAGTTGTACCACTTCTAAAACAATTAGTTGAATCTAGTGATAAACGAGAAACCCTAATTAAAGGGTTTGAAATATGTGGACTTTTTCCACTTAATCTTGATGCTGTTGACTACAGTAAAAATTAATGTCTTGGTACTTCAAAGAAGAAAAAAGATAGTAGTATTGAAACAAAGAGTAAAGATAAGTTGAGTGTTGCCATGACATATTCTGAATTTATTGAAATTATTGGGAAAGACGAGATTGAGAAATTCAAAATAATAAAATAAAATAATTTTAACGAAAGTGACAATGAAAACTTGATTTTACTTTTCAGATTGTGGGAATATTTTGAGATAGAAAAGAATGTAATTGTTCTAACTGAAGTGAGACCCAACAAAACCATCCATGACACACCCTTAAGTAGTTATATTAATTATGTGGTAGCCACTCCCGATTCTAATGAGAAAGTAATCCAAGAAAATCGTAGTGAGTGGAGTCAAGAAGCCAATCTGGATTTAGCGAATGCCCATGAGGCAGATGATAAAATAAATGACTCTTCTAAAGGGGAATTTGGTAAAACTGTATACCATTGAATGCACTAACAGTGTTCTTCAATTTTAGAAGTGATCAGAAATGATGACATGGAGGAATTCCTTACATGTCCGGTGACATTTAAACGAAAAGGTAAACGTAATAGTGAAAGAGTTCCATTTGCAGTAACATCTAAAAAATACCGGAATATGTTTGAAAAGAAACGCGAAGCAAAAATTCAACACCAAAATAGAAAAGGTAGAAGAAATCCTATAAAATAACAACAAAATATAAGTTATTAAAAAAATTAGATGAAAACTATAAATATAACCGTTTATGCTATGTTTTTTCAGCAGTAAAATAAACACATTTTTAAGTAACCTTCTTGATTGTGATATTAATTTTGTAAAAAAAAAAAGAAGAAATGTCTACCAAAAAAAACACCGAAAATATTTTACAAACGCAGATGATGGTGATACATTTTGTTGTCAAATTGTTATAAAGAAGATATAGACGCTGGTGAAAACACCGACGATAGTTAATGAATATACAAGGTTTCTAAAAATCTCCCCTTTTATTCTTTTTCAATATCCAATAATTTTGAAAGGTTTTAAACATGACATTTTCCTTTAAGTGACCAATAACTATATGGTTTATCCTACACGTATGTAATAATTACGCTAGTGTGTTAGGGATGAGAAAGGTTGAATTTAAAGGAAGTGTACCTGTATTTTTGTGAAGGGAAAGTTGAAAACCATGTTTGAAAAAAATACCCTTAGTACACCCGACAGGAATTCGAAACCCAATCTCCTTGTCATCGGCAGTCAAATAAATTATAAATAACGCCATAGACCATTCGTTCACCCAAGTGGGTGTTTATTCACATATGAATTTTAACAATACTAATATATTATACTAATTACCAAACCCTTCCTTCACCTCTGGCAAGACATCTTGTGAATGTGGGGAATGCCAGGCCTCCGCCGTGGTTCGGATTTCACGTTAAACTGTAGGTCCTCCATTTCATCTCACAATCACCCTACCATTACACATTAGCGTAAGTGCGTATAACCCGAACGGGTAGTAAGACGCGGTGCTAATAATAATAATAATAATAATATTATATATTATTTTTAAGAAACCTCAAATTTTTCAGTAGCCAATAAATACACTCAAAGATTTTCTTTAAGAAAACTAACATAACCTACATTCCTAATTATAATGTAAAACACTCGGCAAATTCCCATTTTGAACAAAATCATTAAATAAATTTTCGAAAAAATACAAAAATCTGCGTTTAATAAACTATCCATCTCCAGTTTGAACGAAATCTGTCAAATTGTTTCTGGCGTAGCTCTGGTACAGACAAACAGGTAAAGGAACGCAGGACTAACTTTTTTGAGTTCGTGGGGATACACAACGCCAAGCTCCATTATAGTCTCAAGTTATAACATTTTTCAAGATTAAAATAATTTCTCTATAAGAGAAAGTAACAAGAATTTAATCGCTTTGCCAAAACAGCTGAGTAGTTGACTACATTTTTACTTTTCTCGTCAACTAAATATTTATCTTGGTCTAATAACATATTCATCCTATCAGATTAGACCGATAGTTTGGGTAACTTGCCAACATGTCATACCTCCAGTATGGGCTACCCGTATTTAATCACGCTAATTGGGTAGACATTAGTAAAGTATAATTTAGAGGAAATGTACTCGCAATTGCGCGAGGGAAGATAAATAAAAACACTAGTAAAATAAAATCCTCAAAACACCTGGCTAGAATTTGTAGCCAGACCTTCTCTTTGCCTTCTGTAAAGTAGACTATACGAGGCTTACATTTAGTCTGGGTGACCACCGATGCGATAAACCGTCCTGTCTATCTTGTTTCAAGATGCAAACTAATACGAGTACTTTTATTTGGCTTAATATAAATACCACCCACTTTGGTGGAGCATGGTCTAAGGCGTCACTCTCGCAATATACTAGATTGTCAATTACGGGGAGATTAGGGCTCAAATCCCAGTCGAATGTACTCTGGGTGTTGTTTACCTAATTGTTTTCCACTCTTCCTCCACGTAATCATCCCTAGCCCATTAGCGTATTTAGCAGGCCTATATGAGCGTATACCCGAAGGGGTAGTGAGATGCGTTGCTAGAAAAGACGTATAACCTGGACGGGTAGTAAGAATCAGTGATAATAAATAATCATTAATAGCCAGCGTGGTGTACACGTGATCTAAGATGCTACCCTCACAGTAGAATAGACTGCCGATGATGGGGAGATCGAGGTTCGAATCTCGATCAGCTGTACTGAGGGTGGTTTCTCCAAAATGGTTGTGCACTCTCCCTCCACGCAAATGTTAGCACACCTCCTCTAAACATAGCTTTACTAATCCTTAAAAACCATTAGCATAATTAGTACATAAGCGTAGAACCCGAAACGATAGTAAGACGTGGCGCTAATAAAAAAAAGGCGTATAATTTAAACGGGTAGTAAGAAGAAGCGCGATGATAATAAATAATAGAGCTAACCATACAAGTTATGTGATCTGAACATCACTTACATAGATAAAATTATTTCCTATGAAACAATAATACTAATAAAACAAAATGTTATCAATGTAAACTGGAAAACAAGAATTCTGCAAAAATCCTCTGTATTATAATTTTGGTTCTTAGAACGTTTGTGTAGTGACCTGCGTGATATGAACCCAAGAGATGCAGTTCTCCTAAAAAAAAAAGGCCTGTACGAGACAGTCATTAAAAGTAACTGCACCAGACATCTGGACGACCGGGGGAACGAAAGTAGAGAGGCGAGGACGTATGGTCCGAATCAGATAGAAATAAGCTCCCCCTTTTTTTTACACGGTTACATGAGATACTTAAACAATTTGTATGTATTCATACGTCATTATGTGATCTGCAACTATCACTTCAGATAGATAATATCAATTCTTATCAAATAAAAAATAAAATGTTATCAATGTTAAAAGTAAAATGTTGACTTCGTTGGTTATGTGGTAAAGTGCTCGCCTCAGGATACGATGTTTAAGTTCAAATACAGCTGACAAGTTCTCCTCAATCGATAAAAATCCGTAGTACAACTTCCTTTGGAGAGGAAGTAAAGCTGTTAGTCCCATGTTGATTGTGGCATGTAAAATTATTATTAGCACCGTGTCTTACTGTCCGTTCGGGTTATACGCACTTACGCTAATGTGTAATGGCAGGGTGATTGTGAGATGAAATGGAGGACCTACAGTTTAACGTGGAATCCGAACCACGGTGGAGGCCTGGCATGAATAAGAATCACTTATTCTACTGAAACATTGCATATTCTTTGGCATATTATTTTTGTGAGCAAAGTTTCTACATCATTTGGGTCAAGTACTAAACCATGGGACTTGGCTACCAGAGGGTTGGTACTATCGGGGACATGTCTCCCTCGGAGCAGATAGTGTGTTATTACTCCCCTACCATCTTTTACTTTCAAAATTAATGTTGTACATTCGAAGTTTTTCAAAAAAAAGGTATATCCAAATATATTTGGTATTTTTATCTTAACGTGGTGGATAAATACCTCTCAAAATCAGTTTTTGGCGTCATATTTAGGTAATAGTTTGTAAGCTTAAAATAATTTAAACATTCTATACAAGTCTATATAAAATGATTTAATTTCGATTTTCTCAAAATTATATTTCGTGAATATGACTCAGTTTGAAATTTGATGAAACAAATAAATTTACCTACGGTAATATTTACATATATTCTTAAGACAAATAGTTGTGTAGCCCGTTGGGATTCACCGTATTTCCTCGAGCCAGACCGTTTAAAAGTTGTCTGGTAGCCGGCAACGATAAGGTGTTCTGTCTAGTCAACACTTCAAGTTGATCCGTTTCGGTGGCCACGTGGTCTAACGTGCTAATCTCATATTGTACTAGACTGCAGAAGACGGGGAGGAGCTGGGTTTTATCTTGGTCGGGTGAACTGAGGATGGTTTATCTTAAATGGTTTTCCACTCTCCTTCCACGTAAATGTTGGTGTACTTCCTCTCAAACCTTCCTAATCCCTAAGCCATTAGTGTGATTAGTACATAGGTGTATAGCACGAATGGGTAGTAAGATGCGGTGGTAAAAAAAATCTTAAAGTTCTACAATGGCATGCGAGAAAATGTAAATACCTATTGTGTAGGTAGCTTGTGTAGCTTGTTTGAATTGAATTCCAACTTTAAGGTTTAGAGTCATGTGTGTTAACCGCTCTCCGAGTCCTGCTAGCTGCAGGAGATAAATTATAATTTGAGAGGAAGGTGTAAGAGAGGTCAGGGACTCCGGGGAGACCTTTCAACCCATCGGGGAAAGTCCGCCGGATATTAAACACATTCTTTCAAGAAAGTTTCGTACAAACATAAAGAACTAAAGGAGAAGTTTACTAGTAGCCATGACCGTACCTATATTTGGGGGCCTCGCGGGTGAGGGTGGAGAGGGGGAAATCACCTACAGTAACTGGCAGTAGAGTGCCATCTAATAGAGATGGCAAATAATTTTTTTAAGAGGGCTGTCTATAGGAGTGCTGAGCTGCATTGCAAACGTCATCCATGAAGCATTTTTTGTTTTATTTTGATATAATTATGGCTTACGGCAAAATTTATTTAAAAAAAATACATTTTAATTGTAAGGATGGGACCCTCAAATCCTTAAGGATATTCGCTACTAAAGAATTCAAGAAAATATCATATTCGAGAATTAAATACGCCAATTTTTTTTAATAGATATTGATATTATATATCAAAATTAAAAGTTGCAGATCGCACACATTTACGTTGGAATATAATTATAAACTTTTGAAACTGTCGCAAAATGTTTTTTCTTCCAGAATTATATTCTCTCTCTCTCTCTCTCTCTCTCTCTATATATATATATATATATATATATATATATATATATATACATACACACATATATATATTTAAAGCGTTAGGGGTGAGGAAGGACCAATTTTAATAGGAAGACAGAAAAAAAAAGAGAATTTTCCTACAATAAACAAGTTACACAGTGATATTTATCATGTAAACATATCTCAGATATTCGATATGAACAAAATAGTTATAGCAATTTTCAGAAAGTTTAGAAATTTCCCAAATTTAGCCTTGAGTGATGATCAAATAAATCTAAATATCAAAGTTTAATAACAAAATCTATCAAAACGTTTCTGCTGTAAGCCCTAGTAGATAAATACAGACAAACAGTTGACAGACAGTAATTGTAAGATCAATCTTTTAAAACGTTTGAAGGCACAAATATGTCATCATAATCCCGAGGTTAAAATATTTCTTGATTGCAATACCTTATCTGTATGAATAATAATATAAATATTTTAAATAAATGGGTTAAATAAGTAATCTGATCCAATTATTTGTGCAAAATAAAAGCTAGAAAGTCAATAATCTGGAAATGACCCTTTGACTTTCGATGCCGTATCTACATGAAATATATGGGACATGGATAGAGACTTGTATCTTTGTTACTCGTGCGTCTCTGCCCCTTGCCCCCTTCTCTCATTAAACATGCGGGCCGGGCGCAGAGACGAGTGAAAGCTGTTGTGGATTCTTTATTCAGGAAGCGAATGTTAGCACGAGTCCTCTGGTCTGATAGAGTAACTTAATAGCCCCCCTGTGCGTCATTGTGGTTGCAGACCACTAGTGAGAGAACAGCATGAGTATACATCTGCTGGACGGACGGAGTAGTATCCTCAACCAAAAGGTATTGATCTGGGTCCATGAACTTTGACCTGTATCCACGCACATGGATTTAGTGAGATTTCATAGCAATCGTTACCCCAACACCAGTTAGTTTACAAACATATTAAAGTAAATGAAATGTATAAAATTAATGATCGTACGTATTTGGATCAATGGAGACTCGGACCAGCCTCTTGGTTAAGTGGTCAGCAACCCTGGATACTGATCTAGAGATGCCAGTCTCGAATATAAGTTAGGCCTAAGAGTTCCATTACACCTTCATAATCACTATCACCAGCAGTAGATTTAAGATGGGGTTTTCCCCAAAATGGTTTCCCAACATCTCCCCAAGCACGGCTGGTGCAGTGGCTACCAAAGAATAATAATGTATGTTTTTTAATTTTATTTCGTTAGTAAAATGTAAAACTAAGCAAATTCTCTCTCTATGTGGGTGTGAAACGTGGTCTCTTACTTTGCTTGACGAAAATAAATTTGGGGTATTCGAAAACAAGGTGCTTAAGAAGATATTTGTTCCAAAAATTGATGAAGATACTGGGAAGTGGAGGAGCTTACATAATTATAGTCACATACCCTGTACTCATAACAAAAAATTGTTTCGGCTACTCAAATCTCGCAGATTTACTGGTAAACCTAATGGTAAAAGACCATTGGGAAGACCTATACGCAGATGGGATGATAAAATTAGAATAGAGCTGAACGAGTTAGGGTGTATTGAGGTGGACTGGATATAACTACTTCAAGCTATAATTAGGTTGCGTACTTTCTAAGTGCAGCAATGAACTTTCGTGTTCTTAATGCCATAAAGTAAGTAAACTTATGTCTATCTATTTTCTCACTTACCTGTCACTAAGGTGTGTTCCATAAGAAGTGTTGAGAGTGAAACCTTATTTGTCAGAGTCCAATTACCAATAATGTATGCTTTTAATATTATTTCGATAATAACATTATATCCATCTATTATCTCACTATCATTAATGTTTATTTGATAAGAAATGCTGAGAGTGAAACTTTATTCGGCAGGGTCCTTCCCATATGGCGGCATAAGTAAACCCCCAAATATCATTTTGCATTCTTCACCATTGACTTAACCTCACCCAATCCTGCCTGAAACTTGTCTCGTTTGTTTGGGTGAAAGCCAAACCAGTCGGTTTCATCAACAGTAATGAAGGTTCGACGGTTGTCTGGGTACGTCTCTTGAATATAATCATAGGTTCGAGCTTTGTTTGAGTCAATGACTCACTGGACCATCAACTTCAATCCTGAATTAGGACGATTTTTAAATAATGTTGTACATGTGAATGCGAGTAAAATTAAATTTGTACACATATGAATGGATCTATATAGATATATAGATGGTATAGTCAGGTCAAAATAAGCTTGAAAATTTATGCCTATAGTTGGATTAAAATAATCTTATAAACGGATATTAGGGTCAAAATAAACTTGTACGTGTCTGGTCTCTCTAAAATAAGCATAAACACGTAAAGTTGGGTCTAAATAATCCTGTACGCTTATGATTAGTACTTGGGCTCAAATAAGCTTGGCTTGTCACATATATTACATTACATACATTACTGTTTCCAACCTGTGGCCTGAGTCAATTTTTGATTCAAATCATATATTTTTTACTACCGGTTTGCTAGGCCTGTCGTAGCTTCATATGCCTTATAAATAAGACAAGAACAATATTCAATTTATCATTATTAAAAGGTAAACTCACATTTCGCCAATGCCAAGAATCGAACCTGGGACTCTTAGATTAGTAGACATACATTCTAGTGACTGAGCTAAGGTTTCGGATTTGTTCACGTATGGCTGGGTCAAAATATGCTTTTACGTATATAGGCGGTATAGTCAGGTCAAAATAAGCTTATGTAAACTCACGTATATTTTGGTCAAATAAGCTTATAAATAGATAACCGGGTCAAATAAGCTCGTACAAGTATAATCAGGTTGAAATAAGATTGTACACGTATAGCAGGATTTTATAGCCTTCGTTTAGTTGGGCTATCACTGTAAGGACATCTTAATAGTAGAGTAGCCAGAGATGAATTAAGGGCTGTGGGGACCCCATGGACATTTTTGAAATCTAGGTGTCCCTTGAAGCTATTTAGGGTGATCCTCACCTTAATATTTTCTGAAAATATTAGTGACCTCTAGAAGTTATTCCAAGTGATCTTCTCCAGTAATTTTTTTAAGAATGGTATATCTTTAGATGCCTTTTCAAATGATCATCACCTGGACATTTTTGAAAATAGGATGCTTTTAGAAGCTATTTGAAGTTGTCGTTGCCTGGATTTTTTTTTTAAAGTTATATGCGTTTAGAATATATTTGAAGTGGCCCTCTTCCAGCAAATATTTAATATGATATGCGTTTAAAAACTATTTGGATTGGTCCCTACCTGACACATTTAAAAAAATTGGATGCCAATATTTCAGATTAAAGTTCAAGAATATCAAAATGATTGAAATGCACCCAAATGGAGGCTAATTTATTCGAGGAGGGCAACGACCACCCCTTACACCCAAATCTCCTGTTTCGCTGCTACTAATTTGGAGTCCTTCTCCCAATTTTCTAAAATAAGTCTCTTTTAAAAGCAGTCTTCTCTTTTATTTTTTTGGAGTTTTTATGCACCCAGAATATATTTGGAGGGAGTATCTTAGTCTTCCTTCGGGAAATTTTTGAAATTTGGATGTCTCTAGAAACTATTTTAATTAGTTCTCAACCAAATTTTTTTTAAATTTAAATTTATTAAAAGTTCTTTACAGTGTCTTGCCCCAGAAATTAAAAAAAAATTGTATTCTCCTAGAAGCTACCTATATTACTCCTCACTTGAATTTTTTTCTAAAATTAGATGCCTCTTGAAGCTATTTAAAGTGGTCCTCGCCCAGCAATATTTTGAAAATGGGATCTTCATAAAAGCTGTTTATAATTATTCTTTCTACATTTTTTTTTAATAAGACGTCTCTAGAAGATATTTAAAGTTGTTTTCCAGCAACAAGTTTTTGAAAATTGAATGCTTTTAAAACTATTTAGAGTGGTCCTCGAAGGAAAATTTTTAAAAATACATATACTGTAAAGGAAAGGCGTCCAAGAGTACGCACCTATTAAATTTTAAGCCATAAACACTATATTTAAAAAACTTAATCAATAAAACATACATGGTTATAACTATTACTTTGTGCTGCTTTATATTACAGCATGAAACCTCAAAATAATCTTATATTAACTGATAAAATAATGTTTTTTATTATTATTATTATTATTATTATTATTATTATTTAGCACCGCGTCTTACTACCCGTTCGGGTTATACGCACTTACGCTAATTTGTAATGGTAGGGTGATTGTGAGATGAAATGAAGGACCTACAGTTTAACGTGGAATCCGAACCACGGTGGAGGCCTGGCATTCCCCACATTCACAAGATGTCTTGTCAGAGGTGAAGGAAGGGTTTGGTAATCAGATAAATCTATGCCGGGACCGGGGATTGAACCCCGGCCACCAGCATAGAAGTCTGACACCTTACCCCTAGACCGCCAGGTCACCTGGTTGAATTATAGGAAGTGTACCCGCATTTCCGTGGAGGCAGAGTGGAAAACCATTTAGGAAAACCACCCCCAGTTCATCCAACCGAGATTCGAACCTTGATCTCCCCGTCCTCAGCAGTCGAGCTCAACACGAATAGCGCGTTAGCCGACTACGCCACCGAGGCGGGTAATGTTTTTATTGAGATATGTAAATACGTACTCTAATATTGTCTATAGTCTAAGAGTACGCACTAGCAGTTATCACACACGAATGGTCCATTCTCATCATATCCCGGACATGCTTCATGCCATCATTCAAAACAGCTGCCACACTGCACCCAGTCTTATTCAAACGATTCTCCACACCCTCCACAAAATGTTTCTTTATTTGTTTTGACAGATTTTGGCAAGGGTGCTTTCTTTGATGTAGATGGCTTCGAAAAATCAAGTTTCTTTGCATCGTTTTCCATTTTCATCATATTTATTTTATTTTTCTTCTCTTCTTTCTCCAATTTATCTTTTCTTTTTATATCAGACAATTTTTAAATGGTGTTGCTGACAAAACTTTTGACTTTTGTTGTGCCCTGTGTCTTTACTTTTTGTTTTTGCTTTTAGTAAGTGGATGGATTGACTCTATGCCCTGCAATGACCTTTGGTTGGGAGCATAGTTACTGTCATTTTCTTGAGAATGGATATGTTTGGCAGACAACACAATATTTGAAGAATTTGCCAAGATGTCTTCAGTCCATTCCACAATATTTTTAAATGGTTTCACAGTGCTATAAGCTGTATCTACAGCATTCTCAGTAAAATTCAGTTTCATTTTCTTCAATTCGGTAGGTTACCTCTGCTGGAGCGAAGTATTCATCTAAAAACATCCGGGTTATATGGAAAAATATCTGTTGATGAGAAAGCACGTTCAGCTTTTTCTAATGTGGCAATTCTTGAGTAAGCTGCACGAAATAAAGTTCCTACTGGCATTTGTGTGACTGCTTGACCTGGATGTGTAATCAACTATTTTTCAACCTCTTGTGCGCAGGCTACTTTGAGAGGCCCAATGAAACATTTATCAAGAGGCTGAATCTTGTTACTTGAGTGTGGTGGTAGTGAAAGCAGCGTAATGTTATTCTTCCTGCAAAAGAGAACTGCAGGTAGGGAGCGATGAAAGGCGTGATTATCTAGGATCAGTAACACAGGATCTTCTTTAGTGGGTTTTACGTGGAAAGTGAAATGCTTTAGCCAATCAATGAACATTTCAGAATTCATGTAACCTGTTTCTGAAATAAGAAGCACGGCTGTGTATAGTGCATCTTTAAATAATTCAGGATTCATTCGCTTGCGAGGAAAAATCAAAGCCGGTGGAACGTAGAACCCACTTGCACTCAGAAAACAAACAGCAGTGACTAGTTGACCCCTTTCCCCCGAAGACACTTTGCAGACCGTCTTCTTTCCTTTGGTAGAAATTACCTTGGGAGATTAATTCGCCAGTCTAAAATCCGGACTCGTCCATGTTTAAGATTCCGTCGGGTGGAAATTTATATTGTTCATAGCAGTTTTTTAAATTCCCCCAAAAAATCTAAACTAGAACTTTATTTAATCCCATTGCACGCGCTAAACTGAACTGTTTTGGATTTCTAAGTGAGAGGCCTTGCCGTTTGCAGAATCCAACTACTCATTCTTTACCCACTAGCTTCTTGTTACAGTTGAACCTTCTACTGACTCTTTTAAATTCTGCAAGCTCTAAAGCTAACTTCATCAGTTGTCTTCTTGTCAAGCCATAAAATTTGGAGTCCAGCCGCCGACAGTGTTCTGCCAACTCATTTTCCATATCTGCAGTGAATGAATTTCTGAACCTTCCGAGGGATGTAGGAACTGTGCCCTGAAACATATCCTGCCAGTTTAATGAGAAAACTGAAGTTTTAAAAGGCAATGTAGCATTTGAGTTGAGGTGTTTTATATTGTTTCCTTATAATTTAATTAAGTTTTACATTTATTAAAGATAATATAATTGAATAATGATTGCCATATTTTGATTACTAACATCCTACTTGATTTTATTCTGCATTAAACAAGTTCTGTCACTACATTTTTATAGTAGGAATAGTTTTTCTGACCACTGTGGAATCACCACTTTGATATTTAATTTCAAACAAAAATTAGAGGCAAAAAATTAGAAAATATCCCCTTCGGGGCTATCAACCCCCTTATTAAATATAGCTTACAGCTTTAAGTCGTTTACGAAGCGCGCATTCATTTGTCCCTGGATGTTTTGCAACTTGTCGTTGGCTATGACCTGCTGCAATGATTTTGTTTGCTTCATTAAGTTTTTCCTGAGTGAATATCAGCTTTCTTTCACTGTTTCATTTGGATTTCTCCATGCTAAATGTTATTTATCTGAAAGAGAAAAAGTTACTAAATTAAAAGAAAGTACAGAGCATATAAATTATCATATTTTTAATTTTGTCGCGGAGGGCAATAGTAGTGATATACTTTCGACAGCTACCTAGGTGCGTACTCTAGCACTCTCCTGCAATAATTTGAATTATAACCGCTAGATCTCAGCCCTTTATGACAAAAATTTGATGTTTCACATCATTCTGTTCCACACGTATCACACTATTATAAAATACAAAAAAATTAGGTCTACTATTTTTATTTATTTAGGAGAGCTTATAATTACTTTATAAAAAAAATTACAGTTTATTTACTGAACATGGATTCTTACCTCTCACAGCCATACAGAATTTTGTTGACCGAAGTTAAAAAGTTCAAACAAACTTGTCGACAGTCACAACCTAACCAAATCACTCCCCATGTTTGCCAATTGCTGAAATATTAATGTGCGTATTATTAGACACCTTAACCTTATATAGAAGATATTTAGAGTGCCCTTCTCCTGATTTTGTCTGACAGATGCCTTTAAAAGCTATTTGAAATTATCTTCCCCGGCGAATTTTTAGAAGTTGGATGCCTCTAGAAGTAATTTGGGGTTTGATTTAAGGCCATCTTTCAGCCTGAAATTAGATCATTCCAGGATAATAGAAATAACATATCTAAGTGGAGCGGGGGTGCATTCTTCCCAAGGGGCAATGTCCTTCCCTGCCTCCCCGGTTACACCACCACTGACTCTTTAGGGTGTTCAAGGAGGTGTGTAGTGGTAAATCTCACTTTAAATATTGCGTGTTTCACACACCCATGATTTGACGGCACGTAGTAGTGGTAACACGAGCGATCCGAACCAGAAAAACACTTTTTTATTTTTACTGTAAATATAACCAGTCGAACCGTTTAGTGAAACCGTACCATAGCTTCTAGCACGCATCACTCTCTCAATCTATATAGCGGGATTGTCATGCGATCACAGTGGCGTGACGTGGAATGTCGTCATTGCAAGCAGAGATTGTTTCCTTTGTCACCGCGTTTCCCTACCTGTTCAGATAAGTTGCATGTGCACTACATATGCTAATGTGTTAGGCATATATAAGTTGCATTTAGAAAAAAGTGTACCCGCATTTGTGTGAAGAGAAAGTGTAAAAAAAATTAAAGAAAACTACCCTCAGTACACCCGACATGGGATACGAGCCCCTATCTCTCCATCAGATGCAGGCCAGTCTATAGTGAGAGTGACACCTTAGGCCAGTGGTTCTCCATTTTTTTTTCACGTCACGCTATTCTTTGCTGTGAGTCCTCGCGGCACACTGAATGTGCAAATTGTTGACACTACAAGAGACTTGGACATGCGCATGCGCAGGAAGACCTCTTTCAGTTGAATAGGGAATTCTTGTGTGTGTCCTCTTTTGGACACGATCCTCATTAATTTCTCAACTCTCTTATTGTAAGTCATTAAATTCTCTGTAAAATCGAATAGGCATATATTAAAGCTTTAAAACATGTTTATCTTATTTATTAAAAAAAATTATAATAATTATTGAATGGCACTACTTAAAAAAACACTGACATAACGTCGTTAATTCGTGGCGTACCTAGTGGATTTCATGGCCCACACTTTGAGAACCACTGTCTTACACCATTCTTCCACAGAAACTGGTTCTGTCCTGATATTAAATTAGTACACATGTAGGTACTATCGCTAGGTGTCAAGCATCAACCCTACTTTCATAGATGCATTTAGTTTGTAGCCAAATCAGTGCTCTTAAATGGTCTGTGGCCTTAGAAAGTGAAAGTTAAATACCTGAATTAAGAAAAACAAAAAAAATAAAAAAGACGTTGTAAAGGCGCTCTTAAAACACCGATGAAACGAAAATGTACACCTGTTTTATCAATGAAGAAGTAGCCGTAACATTTTCTCAATGGAAGGTCACGGAGGTGATTTCCCGTGACCATTTTCTCTTTGACCTACCCATCACGTGGTTTCACAGTCCGACTGACTCGCTTTTAGAAAACCAGCCTGGACTACTATCACATTTAGCTAGTACATTTACCCGCTTCAGTGGCCGCATGGTCTAAGGAATAAGTCTCTCAATGGATTAGATCAGGGCTGTCCAACTCGAATTTAGTTAAGGGCCTCATTTTATATTCCTAGACAGTGTGTGGGCCGCACAAGTGGAAATTAGGCCTATACAGTGTGAGTAATATTTTTTTTTAAATGATACTCTTAAATTAAACAAAAAATCCGTTGCTTTCTTATAAGGTAATTTTGTTTAGTATGAGATTAATTGCTTTGAGTTTTCTAATCCAATCTAATTCAGCTCACAATGAACAATGCAGTAGAGACAAGTGATGGGTAGTGGGTGTGTTTTCCATTTGTACGCAGGTACTCTGCAAGCTGTCGCCAGATTTAGGCACCCTCTTTCTTCAATGTGTGGTATTTTAAATTTTCATATTAATTAAATATACGATTGTTACATGACAGGCCTATAGACTAATAACAAATATAGTGCATTAAAGTATTATAATAATTTTTACACGGTACATTACAGTAAATAATACATATAATAAATTTTACACAATTTAAATCTGATCATGTTTAAGGAATTCCTGGATGATGTTATATAAAACTTTTCTAATGCGTCGTGGGCCACAAAATACGCCGCTGAGGGCAACTAATTGGACAGGCCTGGACTAAAGTACCGATGAAGCTGAGATCGGGGTTCGAACCTCAGTCGTCTATTGTGATAGTGATGCGTGAGACCATGCGGCCACCGAAACGGGTGAGTGTATAGTTGATCCGTGAAGATAAGGATAACCCAAGTCCAATTTTCATGCGAAGGGCCTCATAGGAAAACTAGAAAAGCTACTAGATCTACTTTTACTTATTCAATATTCATACACAAAGTCGCGTGAAACGCATCCGTAGCTTTATATAAATAATACCAATACTTATAAAATAAAACTAAAACAATATTAAACTATTATTAATGTTTACCGGCAAAATTTTTGTTTGTAATCTCTAAAAGGCCTTTCTTATGTTGATTTGATTGTACAAGAAGGTTTATTTTAATCACCTGCCAGTCGAATACGCTGGCGTTAAGCTAAATTTAGTTTTGTTAAGTAAGCTATCATATACAATAGGATATGACTAATTTGACATTAAGTATTTAGAGAAATTGGATATTTCGAACCTATCATGATTCCCCATGACATTTCTATTTAAATCAATGGTAAAAAATAACTTTTAATTTGAATTTTATAAGGAAATTTTTGGATAATTTGGAGCCCAAACATTGTTTATTTTTTCAAGTTTGTACTCATTTCTAACTTAACTTAACGATATTTATTAAACCATCCCAAATGCCAGGAGTGTCAAACCAAGTTGGAGTTAGCTTATCGACACAGAATAAATAATATAGCGAGGAATTATGCACCGGTGGTGAGCGGGTTGCCTAATATAAGGGATGTTTTGGTTCGACTTTCAATTGTGTGTGACAATGTAATCACGTGGCACTCAGAATGACTGATTTAAGACTGCAATTTTTGTATTAATTTTTCCAAGTTTTAACATTTTATGTTTAAATTTGTCTTGTTTTTTCATGTATGCATATATTTTGTATGTGTGTTTTATATAGCATATTATATAGTGTGTGTGTTTATATGTTTCATATTTTGAGGTTATTTATTGTGTACCAGATGGCTAGATACTCATGAAAATTGTTAATTTTAAATTTTAAATTTGCACACTTTTAGCTTTTTTTTAGAATTTAAAAAATTCTACTCCATTTAGTGTATAAATCAGTTAATATGTGGATGTAGGGAACGCGAAAAGAGCTCGACATTTTTTAAGTTTTTATGTTAATTAATTTTTTTTAGTCAAAATTAATCAAATATGCCTTCAATAGAAACATAGGGTTTAATTTTCTTCATATGGTGAGCCCAACATTTCTTGAATTTCTGTCAAGGGTGTCGTGGAATTTAATGAAAACTTTTTCTCTTCATTTAAAAAGTTTCTGGTCTAATGCTGCTATGCTCATTAGGCTACAGATATTCAACAACTGTTGATATCACCAAGTGAATAAAATTAAACTCTATGTTTCTACTGGAGCAATATTTTATTTATTTCAGCTAAACAAAAAAATGTAGTTTTTATTAATATTTGGAGATTTGTGTTTGGAAAGTAAACGCTAAATATCACCAATTAAAAGTATAAGTGAGGAAACCAATATCAGCATTATTACGAATTGTGATTATTGCGGCATTTACGATGACAGATATTTGTCTTAAGAACTAAGGACACCCCTCCCCTCTCCCATTCTGTCTATAAGTGAAAGGGATACACTTAATATGAGCGCTGACAAAGGTCAGAAGTCGATTCCTCCTTCTCTTGGGAGAAAGACAAGACTGATCGGATGGATATTGCAAGGAGATGTACAGGTTGCGCGGACTGTACTTCTTAAAGAGGTACAGTCCGGACCAGTGCGGTGAACAGGTAAGACACAGACGGTTGCCTCCAACTCACTTTCTCCTGGGCGCTGCGCCAAGAGGTCTTGTGTTTAAGGGGGATACACACCCTACAACATCTTCTCAACCTCTTATCCTCTTTGGACCAACAACATCCGGCAAAATAGGAGGGATTTATTTGTGTCTACTGTTAGTCTGTGGGCTTCGGTCACAGACAAGGTAGAACATCAGACACTAAAACTTACGGGCGTTTACCTGAGCTCCTTGAACAAGGTTGAGTCCTTGGGTGCTGGGGAGTGCTAGTTACTGTTCTCAGTGATGATAACACTTCCAAGTGAAACAACATTTTAGAAAACATTCTAATTACATCTTTCGTTAGGAGTAAATGAATATAATATAAGTTAAGACTTAGATACTGTCGTTTATAATTTACAAGGTATAAGTTCAGATTAATGTAATTAATAGATTGAGTATTGAGGATAAATATCATTATGATTAACCCTTTACAAGTTGTTTATACTCGTTTTATATCTGTTTTACCTTTAACAAACACACTTTGATATTAAAAATATTTACCTTGACTACGTTTATTATAGTATGAGTCAAATTGGTCAAACTAACAACATGGTACAATGCAAAATTAATTGACAAATTAGTTTTTAACGAAAGTGAAAATAAAACATATATATTCAAAAGTTGATGATTTGTTTTAGATAGTAAAAGTTGCAATCTCCAAATTATTTTCACAAAAATATTTTAATCATTTTTTTTATTTAAAACTATCTAAGTCTTATCTGAATTATTTTTGTCCCCGTTATTCCTTTTGGTGTTCCAAAATCTAACGACTTCCATGAATATGGTAGGTAAAATCGAGTACCGAAACATGTCGGCTAAGGTTCCAGTAATCTCCATCATACACTGGAACACCGAAAGAAGTAACGGGGACAAAAACCATCCAGAAAAAACTTAGATAGTTTAAAAAAAAGGGTTAAAATATTTTTATGAAAATAATTAGGAGATTGTAACTTTTACAAGCCAAACCAAATCATCAACTTTTAAATATATATGTTTTAACTTGTTGTTTTAATATGTTTTATTTTCACTTTCATTAAAAACTAATTTGTCAATTAATTGTGTATTATATGATGTTAGTTTGACCAATTTTTCCCATACTATGAACAAACCTTTTCAGACAAGTAACTAGTCGAAAGAATTTGAAGATTGTTTACAATTAGACAATTATTAGCAAACATCCACTTGAACAATAAAAGGACCATTGTATTATACTATTTTTTTGTAATATGCAGTCTGAGTAAGCTGATTTGGGAGATGGTTTATGGGAAGGGGTGGGGCCGCCACCTGAACCTATCTCTGTGAAAACTTGTTGGTTGACACAAGAAGACAACCCCCATGAGTGCAACCATTTTAACTTGGAGGTTGTGGGTATGGTGTATGTTTTTCTGAAGTGTCAGAGGTCTTGGAGTAAAGTGCTTACCTCAGGAACCGATGCTCATGGGCTCAAACCTAATCGAGATTGATTGGATTGTATTGCTGAGCAGTGAAAATCCATAGCACAACTCCTTTTGGAAGGGAAATAAAACCGTCGGTTCCATGTCAATCGTGGAATTTTAAAGAACTCTGGAAGGTATGTGAAAATACCTTTCCGGCAAAATTTGTAGGCTCTTTCTCCTTCGCTCATAGAATCTCAGTGCATAAATCAATGGGAAACTACCACACTTTCAGGACTTCTCTAGGACATGTGCTTTCTCCCAGATGGTGCGGGCAGCACTAACCGGCCGAAAGGCTGAGTCAATGGATGGGAAGCACATCAGGATCAACTCTTTAGTTGAATTATTATTATTACTATTAGAGGGGATTAGCACGCAATTTATAAATGCAGAATGCACGAATTTAGGGTTTTATTATAAAAGATAATAGTTCAGTCTTAGTTGTTTCATATTTTACTAATGGTTTTATATGTAATAATTTTATTCTTATTTTCGATTTTTTCTGGCATTCCAACTTATATTTTCCAATTTTTTAAAAATAATGTATAATTTCATGACAAATAAGCTAAGTGCTATCCTGTGTCTACAGTTATTATTTTTATATTAATTCTATGCTAGGGGTACTATATATTATATTCCACTTTATAGCACGTCATAAACAATTCAATTTTGTTTACTGAACAATTCAAACAAACATCCCTTGTTCAAATTGCCACGACATTTTGACTGATTTTATAAGGTTGAACTATGCCTGTGTCACACTTATACCAAAAGTTGCGGCGAGTTCGAGGTTCGAATCTCGGTCGGGTGAACTGGAATTGGCTTTTCTTAAATGGTTTTCCACTCTCCATACACGAAAATGCGGGTTTACTTCTTATAAATTCAATCTTCCCAATTCATAATCGATTAGTGTATTATTACTTAAGCATATAACCCGAACGGGTAGTAAGACGCGGTTTTTAATAAATGTGCATTATAACATTTTAAACTCAGCCAACAAGTAAATTTAATCAGCTCTTCCTTCTCAATTAATACAATCTCCTTACTTGACATCATTTAGAATGTTTTATAGAATGTTAAGGGACCCGGGTTCAATTCTTGGAAAGGTCCAAATATTTATCATCTTTGAAATTGGGGCCTTAGTTTAATCAGTCTCGCTGGATCACCTGAAAAAGAGACGAGTGTAGAAATCGTGTGGCACCACCAAGTGATCGCTGCTCATATGCCACACATACATAAACACACACACAAACACAGTTTAGAATATTGCGCCTTCAGCAGTGAAAGTGTCGACTGTCGTTAGTCACGATCTTCTGTCATCTTCTCAAATGAACACTCTCTCACGGACGAGTTACGCCACTTCACTTGCCAGTCTGTATAACAAATCAACCAATAATGAAATAATTGCACAATACGTGTTTATAAAGTGCAGGACAACCACAGTTGGCATTTAGTAACATCCTCTTTATTTACGGTTAAAAAGAGGTTTCTCTATATATTCTTTTTAGCACCGCGTTTTACTACCCGTTCGGGAAATACGCTTATGTACTAATTACACTAATGAGTTAGGGATGAGGAAGGTTGGATTTAGATTAAGGGTACCCGAATTTGCGTGGAGAGAGAGGGGAAACCCATTTTGTAAAAAACCACCCTTGGTACACTCCGACTGAGATTCGAACCTCGATAAACCCGTTACAGACAGTCTAGTCTTCTGCGAGAGTAGCGTGTTAGACCATGCAGCCACCGAAGTGGGTCCCTGTCATGTTATCTAAATAAAACTAGGTCAACGTGTTAGATTAAAAATAACGGTTGCTTAACTATTTTTATTTCTTATATTTTTACATCCATTACCGTTTCCAGCCTATGGCCTGGGTCAGTTTTTTATTCAAACCATATATACTCCACTATGGGCTTGCTAGGCCTGTCATGGATTCATATGGCTTATAATATAACTTAAGACAGAAAGGAACAACATCCAGTCCCCAGCCGTCAATTTATCAATGTGAATGGGTAAATCCATATTTACATCAAAGATGAATTTTCGGCCATGCCGGGAATCGAGCTCGGGACCTTGAGCTTAATAGGCAGGCATGCTACCAGCTAAGCTAAGGTGTCGGACCATTTCTCATATATGTGTGTGTAAGCTACATCAATCTGTAGTTCATGTTGCAGACGCCGCCGTTCGGCTGTTGCCCGACTCAGAGCTACCAGCTTGACAGTTACGCCAAGCTAGGATGTCTGCGAAAGGGCTGATTTGTTGTT